>VXBI01007035.1:111332-197297 GCA_013397375.1 Toxostoma redivivum | reverse complement strand
GGTGCTATTCAAATCAGCGCCCTTCTCCGCCTCCCGCCCACGGCGCGCACCGCCCAGGGTGGCCCCGGGGCGCTGATTTGCATAGAGGCGCCGTCATTGCATATGCATGAGGGGCGGGCCGGGCCGGGCCGGGCGGGGCGCGGGGCCCGCCGGGGTTTATGGCGTGCCGGCCCCTCTGGCTCCCCGGGCCCTTCCGCCCCGCCGCGCTAATTGGTGCGATGTGTGGTCCCGGCTCTCCGCTCTCTCCGCTTTCACCTCGGCTCTGTAACCCAAGCCCGCTGCCTCGCCGTTTTTAATAACGCCGAAACCTGGCCCAGATGGGAACCATTAGCGGCCCCAGCCTCTCTTGCTGATCTTTATAATCTTATTAGTTTAATGGGTCACGCAGTGCAGGACCTATTTCCTACGGATCAAAGGGAAAACAAACAGGGTAATATCCCATCGGGCTTCCTCCCGCTGCCCCCACGGGTGTGCTGCCGCTGGAAGTGTCTCCCCTTATTAGCCCGCACCGGCCGCCGGGTTTAAAGGGCTCCCGGGCTGCTTCCACGCCGGGCGGGGGCTCCATCCGCCCCGCACCGCGGCCGGTCCAAGCCCGGGACTCCCGGCGGCTCCGCACTGGCGCTGACACCGCTGCCACGCGAGGCTGCGGGGCTTTCCCCGCTTCTCCCCGTTAAATCGGGCACGATTTCCTCTGCCCTTCGTTTCAACGCTCCGCTCTATCAGATACGCGGGAAACATACTGCCTGCCGCAATACCGGGGATCGCGTTGCAGTATCCGGTGCGGGCTTTTTTGTTGTTTTCTTTTTCCCCCAAAAAAGCATGAAAGCGGCATCACATGGGATGGATGATGGGGCTGAATCGGATACCCTGTGGCTTTGCCCGGTTGACCCAGGGGCAGTGTTTTCCGCTCAGTGGCAAAACGCTTATTTGTAGTCCGAGACCCCCTCCCGCAGCCCCTGCAATAACTTTTAGCACAATAAATTAGATGTACGCGCACTGTGGTCCATTACGGTGGAGTGTTTTGTGACGGCTCCTGTCAAAGGTTACCGGCCCTCATGCAGCCGCATAAAGCGTTTCTCTCGAGGGTAAATATTTGGATTTATTAAAGAGCCTGGGAGCTGTGAGCTATGGCAAGGAATAAAGCCCGGGTGATCCCTGCTCCCGAGCAGGCGGGTCCGCCGCCCGTGCCGGGGTCCTTCCTTTGGCAACCCCTCCAGCACATACTGTCTTCACCACGTCGCCCCTCTGCGCTGCGGTGCCTAGCGGGGGACACCGCCACTGTCCCCACAGACCGTCCTCGGGGGGGTCTGCCAGGGTCCCCCGGAGCCGAGGCTCAAATCAATTAATCAACATTTCTTGCTAAACGTACACAGATATACATATACAATGTATAAAGACGTATAAAATATTTAACTATAAAATACAAATAAAGTACATACGAATGCAATACCTAGGGGAAAACTAAACCTGTGGATGGAAAGCTCCTAAATAGTATCGTTTAACACCCACTGGTGTCCTTTCATGGGTTTGGTGGGAATCCCTACAAAAAGGGCACGCGTGCGTGCGGAAGGGTGCGTGTGTGTGGGCACACACGCGTGTGTACAAAGAGGAAATGAAACGATTCGATATCCTCGCAAATCTCTGGGATTTTATTTCCCAAACTTTTAACGACTTTCCAAGGAGAAAAAAAAAAAAGATAGATTTTTCTTTTATATCTCACAGAAAATCCATTATTTCCGGTTGCGTGGTCTGGCTCGCAAAATATTTAAGACACACAAAAACCTCACTTGTTGAAATATCGGAGATGATATATTGTTCTCTCAGCTCGGAAATTAGATCTCAGAATGCGCGCAGGCAAACCCAGACATTCACTGATTTATCACTATGTGTTAATGGGTATATGTATATGCCCCCTTTAATAATTCCTGCACAGGTTATCCAGCACACTTAGAACTGGACGGTGAGCGTAGCCATATGCACGCAAACCACACACACACAGAGTAAACTTTATTTTATTAGAGACTATTAATACACAAGCCCATAAAAATCTACCCCTATATAAATTTTATGGCAGTCTATGCTTTAAGTGTGCCTGCTTGCTCACGAAAAGGGAATTTTTATGATTGTATACATACACTGAGCTTGCTCTCTTTTTTTTTTTTTTTTTTGTATGTGTGTACTGCAAAATACAGTCAACACTAAATATTATAAAAACGAGTGGTTAAAACGCCTATTGCAAATGTAAATATCCACATAAGGGCCACTTAAGAAATGACAGATGGTACTTTTCCCTATCCATACAGCCGGTGGCGACTAAGCCAGGTTTTGACTCTGTGTGTGTTTTTTACCATATTTTCCCTGGAAACAGATGTGTATTTTATTATAGGCGAACTTTTTCTCTTTTTTTTCCCTAACCTGCTAATTCCCCGAGTTTATTCGTGCCATAGACAATAAAGCCATAAAGCTGACTGCAGAAATTTGTTTGCCATAACGACGTGTTATTTGAGTCCTGGCTTTCGGGGCTCTGACACTTGGCCAGATCAAAGAGCCCCCTTAAAAACACCGTGTGATTCAGAGCCGGTGTGTGCGTGTGCAGGGAACGGAGGGGCAACCCTGAACGGAAACCAGCGAGGGAAGAGCCCGGAGGCGCCTCCGCAGCTCCTGGCACGGCGGCCCCCCACCTTCCTACCCCGCGTCCCGGGCGGGGCAACTCGGGCTGCTGTGCCCCTTCTCCTCCATGGCGTTTCCAGCACACGCTCGCTTCCTCTTGCTCCCAGACTCGCGACAAGAGGGTTTAAGGATTGTTTCCCCATTCTCTAGCCACAGGTTCGCTTCCTGATTTGGGTATATGCCCCTTCGGACTGCATCCACCCCGACGCTGTTTTAAAGCACCGCGTCTAATTGCCTGGTATTAGTTTTACTACCAGATATCGGCTCCTGAAAAGTGGATTTCAATTACGTGTTAGAGAAGCGATACTATAAAGAGGCAGAAACCAAAATCCCTCCTCAAACACGTTTATGGGCTCAGACTGCAAAGATCACAGGCTTCAGGTTTTGCCTTCGGTTTAAATGTTCCGGCACGGGAAGTCATTTGATAAACCTTTAAGCTGTACTTCATAATCTTTACTGCTTTATGGAGCTTTCCAAATCTTTAACACGCTGTAACCTTTTCAAGACAGATTGCCAGACAACATTTCGGTGTTAGGTTTACTTAATGCAATTCTTGCGAGGAAGTGAATTTTCACGGTACCCACATTACCGCCGGGCACTCCCCTTCTCCCGCCTCCGCCCCGGCCCAGTGGAGCTGTCGCCTGCAAAGATTTATGAAACCTGTTGATTTATAATATCTCCCGCATGAAGTTTGATCCGTCAGATCACAGCCTACGCGGGCTCTGAGGCTGCCGATGGTGAAGGGTGCTTTTCGGACATATTCCTCCGATTAGCGCTTTCCTGGAGGGGAGGGAAGCTATGATTTATTGCCGTGTTCAGCCATTTAGGAATCGAAATTAACCCAGAAAAGCTCCATCCCTTTTGAAGCTCATGGTTTGTTTTCCTTACTGTACAGAGCCGGGATCAAAGGCTCGAAACGCCCTCTTGTGTTTACTTTATTTGCGAGGAAAAAGGGAGAAAGAAAAAAAAGAAAAAGAAGTAAAAAGAGGGGAGAAAATAGAGCTGCTTAGGCAATTAAAGCATCAATTTGCCACCGCGGCGGAAATCCAACACCTGGCGGCAGCGAGCGGCGGTCCCGGTGCTGCCACGGGGGGATCACGGCTCCATCCCTCGGTACCCGCCAGCCGTGACGACACGGCCCCTCCCTAGTGACGTCACCCCGACCGTCCCGGGGGCTGCTCCGGCCTCTATTTCTAGATAAGGGCGGCGAGACGCTCCGGAAGCACCTGGGGCTGTTTTTGTTTTGTTTTGTGTGTGTTTTCTGTAAACACTCCTAAGAAGCCTAAGCCGGCCGCGCCGTACCCCATCGCCGGGGGGCGGCCTGGCTGCCGCAGCTCTTCCGCTGTGCCGTCCCTGCGGAGCGCCCGCCCTGATTTCCGACCCCCAAAATACCGAGGCTCGTTGGGACAGACGGGCGGACTGGGTGGGGAGCACAGGCGGGCTGCTCCCTTCCGTGTCAGCCCTCCGGGACCCACGCAGCGCTGGTTCCCGAAGCGCGTAAATCCCCGTCCGAGCGCGCTCCCAGCCCGCTCCCTCTCACGCCACCGGCGGTGACGTCGGAGCCGGCGGGGTGACGTGCGGCGCCCGTCGGTGACGCGTGGCGTGTCGCCAGCGCAAGGGCTCAGGGAGCGGGGCGGGGATGAGCTGGGCGCCCTCTCGCCCGAACGCGGCGCTGCCCGTGCGCGCAGCGAGCGATGGATGGGCTGAGCCTCTGTTCAGCCCCGCGTGGTTTTCCCCACTGCAGAAGCCGCGCTCGGCGCTGCCCCGCACGGCGGGGAGCTGCTGTGCGGCCTCCCTCCCTTGAGCGTGTCCCAGGGCTCCCACGCGCCCGATTCTCATCCCCTCCGCAGGGAGACGCGACGGAACGGGCCGTGCGAGCGGGGCGGCGGAGGGGCACCCACGGCTTTTCCTCTGTCTCCCGCTGGCGGAGCAGCCGGAGGCACAACTGCACACACCACAGACACGGGCACGGGCACGCGAGTGTAGCTGACACAATTGCACACACCACAGACACGGGCACGGGCACACGCGCGTCCCCGCGCTATCATTTCGGAGCGCTGTTTGCGGGCGCCACGCACAGGACGGGGCGGGGCGGGGCGGGGCGGGGCCAGCGCGTGCCACGGCTGTGACGTATAGCTCCGCGTGACCGCCGGGCCCCCGCGCCCCGCCCGCCTCCGCTCCCACGGCGGGAGCGCGCCCGCATGCAAATTACTCCTGATTGACAGCCCCGCAGGCAGCCAATGGCGGAGCACCCGGAGAGCCATTGGCCGAGGAGTCCTGGCGTCAGAGATGACGTCAGTGGGAACGCCGACCAATCCTCACCGCGTATGCAAATCACGGGGGCGAGCAGGGGGGGATCGGGGAGGCGGGCGCCGCCCCGTGGCCGCGCGGGGCGCTGCAGCCGGGCCCGGCCGGCACCGGGGCTGCACCGAGCCACCGCGCTGGGGCTGCCCGCCGTGCTGGGCAAGCAGTGAATCATGATTTTAATAAAGCATATCGGTTTCAACGATTCAGAAGGACATACCCAGAGCCGCAGTGGGCAGCCGGGGACACTGGGCGGGCAGCCGGGCGAGCCGCTTGACTTTATGCTTTATGAATTTTACACTTTTCCACGTCTGCCCAGAGGAAAAAAAAAAAAAATTAAATCGGAAACTAAGTCCACGGCCACTCGGGAGCTTCACTGCCCTTCCCACCCCGAATTCTGTGTAGGGCGAATTTCCTTTCCTCGGCCAGGCGAAGTAGCATTTATTATTAAAGTTAATTAGACAACGCAAACCATCTCCGGTTCTCTTTTCCCGAGGAAGGGACGGGACGGAGATGCTTCGCGGGTTGGCTCAGTGGCAGCTCCGGAGCGGCTCACGCTGGAGCCGCCGCTGCCGGAGCCGGCTTTGGGGATGCTCGGGGCGGCCTCAGCCGGCGGCGGGTCCCGCGCCGGGGGCTGCGGGATCGGGGGCACCGCCTGGAGCACGGTCCCACACCGAACAGGCAGACCAGAGGTCGGGCCACCCCCGTCAGCTCCTGTGCGGTGCAGAGAGCGGGGTCTTGCCCCAGCCCTCCGCCATGGAGAGCCAGTGCGCCCGGCTCCTATCGAAGTGTTTCGGGTGGGATCCAGGTCGAGCATTGCTGCTCGTGTCCCCACGCCGGGACTGCAGATACACACATACACACGCTGGCACGGGGGCGCGTTTCTATTTTACACGTGTAGTTTTAAGTGTAAAAAATGGAAGTTATCCTCTAAAGAACTTCCCCGAGCCCATGGAGCTGCTTCTATCTGCTCCTTGTCCGGGACTGTGGCAGCCAGCCCCGTCTCCGAAGCAGGGCTGCCCGCCTACAGCCGCCGTTCCTCCGGCTCCTGCCCCTCTTCTCATCCCGCTTCGCGGGGTTTGCATTTGTGTCTCCAGAGGAGCTTGCAGTCCCTTCGGTTTGGTTTAGCAGGTAAAGCACTTTGAGGCCACTGCGTACAGCTTTAAACAACTTTTAATGGGCCGAGAAACATCACGCTATACTTCTGCCCGGTGTGGCAGTACCGCCGGGCTACGAAGGACATGTCGTGCCTGTGTGAGCCCCTCGGAGCTGGGCTGTGACAGCCCGCAAGTACGTAGGAAAGCTCTTGAATTCAGAACATTTAGGCATTTAGGAATAATTACATGAAAGAATTACATGTGATATTTGTACGGAGCAACGAACGGATTTTTTCTTTTATTTTCTTTTATTTGGGGGACGGGAGAGTGAGAGAGAAAGGTATTCTGCTTTTGTGACTTGAAAAAAAAATTAAAATCAATGTGATGTTCCAAGACAGTTTATTCTGAAGTGACCCAACACAGGAAAAACATTTCTCTTATCCAAGAGAAGGGTGAAAAGCCACCTTTTTTTGACAAAGCACTTTTACAAATGTCTCTGTATTGTGCAGCTGGAAAAGAGTGAGGCTGCATGTGTGCAGGAGAGGTTAGCAGGGGAATAAAGAGGCTGCAGGCATTGGGAAAGCAGTGATTCCTGAGAACCCATGTGGAGTTGTTCCCCCTCTCCCCCTCCTTGTTCCGCCCTTAAAACCCTAAACAGACATTCCAAGAAGGAGGAAACAATCCTGATTTGTTTTCATTCGAGGTTGTAAAGCAAGACCCAAACAGAGTTAGAAATATAAACCAACTGAAAGGTCTCCCAGCTGTTTAGCTGCTGCTTCTAAACAAGCTTGATCTCTTTTTTTCTTTCTTCACTCCCAGATCTCCCTGGCTTGTGGTTTCTCTCTAAATAAGGAAGGTTTCTTAGGGAATAACTTGCTGTAATTCACTCCCTCAAGAAATGACTGCGTAGTTTGGTGAGAAGTGAAAGGGGCCTTGGGCTGGGGAGGGCTCAGAGATATAGAGATGGTTGCACAGCTGAGGGGATATATCTGCTATGGTAACAAGGAGAAACAAACGCTACACTTCATTGCACAAGTCTGATTACCCACTGGGCTTGGAAAGGATCTCCTCTCCCATCTCCAAATAATCGGAAATAATTGACCCTGTGCAGAATTGGTCCCCCCTCCTCTCTTTTCCCAGCGCACTGGTCATTCCCAGGAACCGCACTGGGAGTTAAGCATTCCCTGTGGTGAAATGGATGTGTTTGCTGATGAGCTCCTTATAGGGTCACTGCTGAACTGCGGTCCCCCACTCATTTTTTTCCCTCCTCTTACTAATCCTCTGCCCCCAAGCCTCTTCCAGTCTTTCTTCAGTATCACACTGCCTTTCTGACCTGCTCTTGGACAACCATTTCTTTTGGTTTTATTCAGGTCACTTTGCACCCTGAGGGTTTTGAATACAGAGCCTGTGGTTTTCTAGTCTGTTTTGCTTTCGTACAGAGTCAGAGAATTGTGACTTTAAAATGCTTTCACTGCATAGTTTGTTTGTTTCTATAGCATGGGCTGTCTGCACTGGTGAAGCCCTGAAACCTTCCCCCCCTAAACCCTTGGCTTTCTCCTTTCCATGATGTTAAGGCACTGCAGAAGAATGCTGGCCGGAAAACAGCCAGATCCGTGCTGGGGGCAATGAAGCAGGACAAAGTACAACACGGCATCTTTCCCACAGTGTCACGTCTGCAAGCTCGACAAGGGAAAGTGATTCCCTGGGGAAGTAGTACGAGGGCTGGGGCTTAAAAGTAACAACAAAGCAACCAAGCAATCTACAAAAAAAAAGAAAAAAAAAAAGAAGAAAAATAAGGTTTTCACCCCCCCTCTCCCCATTTTAGCTTGCAGTTACTGCTGTGTCTTTCTGCTATGAGGTGTTGCCTTTTCGCCCTCATTAAGGGAGTATTATGCAGTATTGTTAAATGACGTCCCCAAATCTCATGAATTGTGTTCCCAAAGCCATAAGTGCAGGGACAGTTTGGGGTCCAGGGGGAATTTCTAGTTAGGAGATACACAACGCTTTCTATGTATATATCTCTTTTAATATATACATACATACACACACACATGTATATACACACATACAAATACTTGTATACACACGTCTATATATGTGCGTATGCACATCTATATACCTATATATGTGTAGATATCTATGTGTACCTGTTTATATGTCCTTATTTGTGTAGATACATATAAAAATTAGGAGCCGTCTGTGCGCGCCGGCTGCAGCCACCGGAGGGCAGCAGACACCGGGGAGCGGCCCCGTTTCCAGCAGCTCTCCTTCCCCCTGCGAGGCGGCCGGACGGCTTTCCGCTAAGGCGATGCGTTTATTTAATACAATGGGAAAGCTGGTGGAAATTCGCGTTAGTGGAAGCTCCGTTCCGGTAAAGAAAAACATGCAATGATTTTTACACCCGTGCCCCGATACTTGAAGCCTTAGCAAGGGAACTAATCCTTAAAAAAAACAAAAACAAAATCAAGCCCCCCAAATCCACAAAAACATTTCTCCTGCTTTTGAAAAATACCAAGACAAATTTTTGAAGTTGTTGCAGCTGGTTTGGGAAGATTTTCGCAATTTTTCCCTCACAGAAAACAGTAAGAGAATGCTGGAAAAGCTGAGGGCTGTCTTACTGTTGTCTAAATGCAATTGTAGGGTCTTATGAATCCTGGGAAAACGTGCATTAAATTCAGGAGAGAGATTTTAACACAAAGCAGGAAATAGATACACAAATTGGAGCTGGATACACAGTGGAATGTCCTTTCTGTGAATTTTCATTTTAATTTTCTAACCAGTCCACTTTGTCCAGTTTGATGCTTCTTTGAATTCTCAGTATCATGTAATGGAGTTTTGAGGCCCCAAATGGCTGCAAAAGGCAAATTTGCCCAGTTGCTTTCTGTTGGCACATTCACCAGCAACCTGCTCATAAGCTCTGTTTGGGGACCACCACTAGGTGACTTATCCAACCGCAAGGGAGTGAGAAGCTCAAGTAGTCAACCCTAGAATAAACAATTCTCACATAAAAAAAAAAATCTGCGTCATTTTAACCATGATTTGTGTGCCAGAGCAGGTAAAAGGGATCTAATTTTTTGTCAGTGATTTCACAGTGCCCTTGCAAAACTGTAGCTCACTAAAGACAAAAGAAATTGGCTGAAATTTAAATTGTTTCTTCTAACAGTGTACAAAAAAAGGTCAAATATTTAGATTTTGTGCATGCTGTATAATGTAAATGGTGTGCTGGAGAGGGCAGATGCATTCCAAAGGTTACACTGCCAGGTATGAATGATCATGGAGCTCAGGGGGCTCTGTGATTATGTATGGAGTCCATAACCTGTGGCTGGAGGTCCTGATCCCTCTGAGGCTGCAATAGCTGCTGGTGACATGGTAACCGCAGTTCCTGTCATGTCAGTGGTCGGGGGATAAAAGGCCATTGAGTGTGGGGATGCTTGGGGCTGAATAGGAGCACTGCAGCAGTTTCAGAGCCAGAGTCTCTATACATGACATTCAAGACACATTCTTTCTTGTCTTTTTCAAAACAAAGAAACAAATGAAACAGGAAACACTCAGCTTAGAAGCTCAGATGCTTTATCATCCTCCTCCTCTGGGCCCTGGTGAGCTGGATGCACAAGGAGTATGAGAAGCCTCACTGTGAGCTTGTAGAGAAGTGGCTGGTAACAGAGATGATGTGATGTATGGGCAAAGAAAGGCCTCTGCTCCAGAGGTGCTCTGGCCTTACCCCAGGCCTGACTGATAAGCAGTTTTCCACATTTTGCCTATTGGCAGTAATGTGATCTTTCCAAAAGGTAACATGTTTTAGTTTGGACATTGCAAGCCCCGTTGTCGACCAGCCAGAAAAAAATGACTATTCTGACATTTTGCCTGTGCTGTCATCTACATGCATAAAATAGCATCCTGAAAAGCAGACATCCAGTGTTTCATTACCAAAAAATAAGCCAGGCTTCCAGCAGAGGTGTGCCCAGTGTGCCCAAGTAGGTATGTGCATGACTCTATCCCGAAGGACTTTTTCCTGACATCCCCAATAATTACTTGTCCTTCAGGAAGTGCCAAGATATGGCAGTTCCCGCAAAGATTCCTATTACAGGAAATACTAATGGGAATTGCAGACTCTAATTTAACTCCTGGTCATGGTGCCTGTGTTTTAGATATCTCACGCCAGACTTGTACTATGTGAGTGGAGTCAAGGGAATGGTGCTGATTTAGCCCATTTGGGAAATCTATCCCACTGTGTTCCTTATCTGTTTGCCAACATAGAGCCTGTCATGGAACTTAATATACAGTGTTTGGGTAGCTTCTGAATAAACTCTGGAAAAAAAGTTTTCATATATTTTTTGATAATATGGTCCTGTTGCTGTATTTTTCCTAGATATTAAGTGGAAAATACACACAAGAGGCAGATGCTGATTTTTTTTGAGTTTGGGAAACCCCTCTCATGACCAACTGTGAGACTGTAAACAGAAATTCATTTGGTGCGAAGATTATAAGTTGCAGCTCTTGGAGGTATGTGAGAATGAGTGCTGTGGTCGATGCAAAAGCTTTGAGTGGCAGGAAGGGGGAGCAGAAGGGTAAAAAACCCTGTGTTTGGGGTTTTTGGCTTGGAAAATAACCAAAACTATGCATTATGGGAGCAACCAGAAAGCTGTCTTTCTCACGAGCCTGAACTTCAGAAACAGTTCTCTCTGAGCCTGTCAGAACTGTCCAGACAGACTTAGGCAAGACTTAAGCAGTTTGGGGAGACACTAAATATGGAAACCATCTTGAAATTGCTCCTGAGAAAAGGATACTGCAAATGAGCAAGCCTAGCCACATGCTCTGTACCTTTATTTTGGTAAGGAAAACTTGGTGGCCCAAAGGTGAGAATCCTGCAAGTCCAGTGGATGCAAAGAGGAACACTATGCTTTGCACTTCCACAGGGTGTCCATAAAAAGGTATCTTCCTTTCATGTCTTTATTGCCTATTTAGATCCCACTGGTGATATCAGAGGTCACAAGATATCCTCCTGCCCGGTTTCTTCCACGTGCCCAAGAGCAAAGAATAACTAGGATTTGCTTACTGTTATATTTTATGTTATAAACTAAACAGCAACAGGAAACTTCAGAGAAGAGCACCTTCAAATTGCCTAACATGAAGTGTAAGAAGAATAGTCCAGGGACTTATTGTGGGTAGACCTGGGACATGTCATGTCCATGGATGGACTGGGGAGCTGTGCTTTCCTCTTTGGACCGGGAGTGGTGGGGAATGTGTACCATTATGCACCCAAGAAGAAGAAGGTTGAGGTGCTCCAAATGAAAGCGGATTGAGAAAGTAGCTTTTCCATCCTGGAACCCAGCTTCAGGGATTCCTGAAAATGCATGGAGGGCCAGGACTGTACCTGTTTACATACAACCCCAATCCTCTCCTAAGTACATAATTGTGAAAGCTGTGGCATTTGTGTGTGTATGTGCATTTTTTTCTTCAGCTATTTGTCATTTTTGAAGGCTTCAAGGACATGAGTCCCCTGGAATGCCAGCTATGTTTCTCCCACGGGGAGCTGCAATAGCCCCCTTTGGGCAGCTTGCCCAGCACAAGTCACAGAGCCTCAGGAAGGAGGAGGGATGGGGAAGGTGCCAGAGTGAAGAGTTGTGGAGAAGAAAGAGCGATTTGCGAAAGAGGTAATTTGAAGATTTTTCTGCCTCAGGAAGTTGAGCTGAATGCAAATGGAATTGACTGATGATTACCAGATAAGCAAAAAGTCTAGTGGAATTTTGCACAGACATGGGCAACATTTTCCATGTAACTCATAGGAACTCCATTTCACTGTAAAGCAGGATTTCTTGATTTCTTTCTCTTTTTCTTCCTTCCTTTATTTATTTTCTTTTTCTTCCTTCTTTTTCTCTTTCCTTTCATGGTCTGTGAAATTAGTTTTCTGCAAATTACCTGCAAATTTCTCCTCCTTGCTTCCAGAGCTGGTGCTTCTGGAAAAGGAGGTGGAAAAACCCACTGTGGTGTGCTGACTGCAATGACACCCCAAGGACTGTGGGCAATTCCCATCCTGTGATGAGGGTTTCTGTGACCCCCTGCTCCCCCAGAAAATTCTCTTCCTGAAGTGGCAGTGCAGGAGAAGCAGACAGAGCCTGAAAGCATTAACAAAAAGTCTCTTTAACCCGTGACTCACACCCTTCCCCTACCCGGCGGGTCTCTGCTTGAAGGATTTACTCTGCCCCTCGGTATTTTTTTATTCAGGCTGATCATCAAGTGCAGCGATCCCTAGAAGAGTGTTTTATTTCCTAAGCAGGCAATCTTCAGCATGGTCAGACTTCAACATCCCTCTGACATAAACTTTCAGACCTAATACAGTGATATATTCACAGGTTTAAGGGCAGAGCAGGTCTCCAAATGAGGGGGAGAGGTTAAAAAATAATAATAAAAAAAGGCTTTTCCTTTCACGTAAGAACTGACTGATTTGTGGTTTGGACACCCCCACTAGATACTGAACAGAGGGCATGGAAAAGGTTTGTTTGGCTTGAGCTCCTCTTGTAGCTTTTGGCAGGACTGCGGTCCCGGCTGGTCCCCCGCTGGCCCCGCTGGCTTGCTCTCTCCAAGGTGTTGACAGAGTTTTTCAGCTGCACCAGAGGCCGCAGATCTCATGTCAGGCTTTGAGATACACTTCTTGATAAACACATCTGCCTCCAGCGATTGGCAGTGCTCTTTCTGGAAAGGAAAACAAGAAATGGCTTTGTGTAAACAGGCTCAGCGGTATGCGGAGTGTAGCACAGCATGGCTTTGGGAGCCTGGCTGAGCTTTTGCCCCTCCAGCCATTGGGCTCTCACTGATGGGGAAGTGGCCACTTTCTGACAGGGCTTTGGTGGGGGCTGTGGCTTGCCCAGCTGCAGCAGCAGCCCTGCTCTGCTGGCTGCCCTCTGCCAGGGTCGAGGAGCTGGCCAAGCCACGGTGGCTGCCCTGACTGAAAGCACGGTTACCCCATCATCACCATGGCTACCCCAGCCAGCCTGTTGTTATTAAAATGATTTCTGTGGATATTCATCCATGTAAGCTGGTCCTTTAGCCACCATCAGTTTGAAGCACTGTCCAGTGGCGGTTGTTTACCCTGTCTGTTGAGATCTCTGATGGCACTCATGGAAATGGGTGGGGAAAATCTTGACTAGGCAACAGGGCAGTTGGGAGGGCAGAAGACATCTTTAGTCTCAGGGAAGTGCTCTCTCCCTGGCTCCCATTCCTGCTCTCCTTTGGTGTTACCTGATAGTAGAATCATACAACCATTAGGGTTAGAAAAGGCCTGTAAGATCATTGAGTTCAACCATTACCCCAACACTATCAAGTCCATCACTATACCACGTCCCTCTTGAACATTTTCAGGGATGGTGACTCCACCACTTCCCTAGGTAGCCTGTCCCAGTGCTTGACCACCCTTTCAGTGAAGAAATTTTTCCTAATATACTATCTAAACCCTCCCTGGCATGACTTGAGGAGTTTTTTTTCCTCTTGTCTTACTGCTTACTAGCTGGGAGAAGTGATAGACCCCTACAAAGAGGTATGTGCTTGGAAAATAACTGAGAGAGGGATCACCCCTTGCTGAACATGAGTGCTTTGCAGAAGTCTGAGTAACAAATCCTGATCTCTTGTGCCCTGACCCAGCAGGGAATGGCAAATTCCCCTATGTGCTGTTGGAAAATGTGATCTCTTTTTGCAGGCGAATACAGACCCCGAGTGGTGTTTTTAGCACCATTTTTGGTACTGCTATAGAAGTACAGTAGGAATTGCTAAACTCCCTTGCTGTTTGCTAGGAGACCACAGAGTGGGGAGTGTTTGAAAACCAGCGCAGCTCCTCAGAGCCTGTGATCATCACCTCTCCTGCTGCCATCTCCCACCCTATCACTGTTGCAGACTGCTGTAGGAAAGAACCACTTACATCTCTCAGTCACTTCTTGAGGTTGTGGAAGATGACTGTAAGATGCTTTTGGTGCAGCAGAGTCTGGCATAAACCCAGTCTGTAAATGCTTGATCTTTTCCGCTGCAAATGCTTCAGTCAAAGGCTGATGGAATTTCTGTTCAACAGACAGGATGGAGTCTGACAGTTGTTTGTCAAGAAAATACAGACTGCTTAAGCTATAGGAACTGGATAAGAATCTTGAAAAAAAATCAGTGGAGTTAAAATTAAAATCTAGAACAGATGTTGAAAGTCCCTTCTTTCCATATTTTATCCCCCCTGAGGGAAGAAAGAGAGGGAAAAAAACCCTTCTGCACAAATGCAGTTTGGAGAAGGAAATGGCTTCCTGGTGGGGGCCTTTATGTCCTTAAACTCCTGAGGCTGTCTGCTATTCCCTGGTTAGTTATCAGGAAAGGTTGGGGCACAGCAACCAAATGTTGCAAATGCATTCTCCCCCAGGGCTCAGGGTGTTGAACAGAGGTGCTGGGGACTGTTCCCTTCCCAGCTGAGTACACGTGGCAAGCTTCACTTTGCAAGTGCACATTTGTAAGGTTTCCTCTGGGGCTCGTGATTTTCCTCTTTCTGAAGGGGCTGGGGAGCAATAAGCTTGAAGGGCAGGGTGTGTTCGGAATATACTGCTCCTTTTGTATATTCTTCCCTTTCTTAAATCAGAGCTTGATTTAAAATGCTGTGGCTTGAACAATGCAGTGCAAGGGAGAAAAATAACACAGTGGGGGGTAAGAACAGAGCGTGGTTTCATTCGCAGTCATACTAATCATCTGCCTTTACAACAGACTGCAATATGTTCGAGGAAGTGATTTATCCCTCAGCAGTGCAAGGTGACTTTAATAGGAGACTCCATCCTTCCATCCAGAAGCCCTCATCCCTCAAATGTCTTTTATTCCTGTCAAATGTATTTTCTTCCTATAAATTCCCTTGCACAAACTATACTTTTGAAGCAATGAGATTGTGCATCAAGTGCCTTGTAAACAATTGATGGCTCTGACCATAGTTTGGGATAGGAGTATGCGAGGATCAAGGCAATCTGGGTGCACTGGAATGTGAACACTATTCCCCCCTCCCCATCTATGCAATTAGCAAGGTCACTGTGCCTTGTAGTTTTACTTCTATAAGTGGAAAAACATGCAAGCTCTACCCTTGTTTTTTGCAGAGAGCTGGTGTGGCTGTCATGTGTTGTTACCTGTTTGTCAAAGGAACCGCAGCGGTGTCATACTACACTCTGGATGCAAATAAGAGGAAGGATGCATGCCTTGGATTGGTAAATGGAGCCTCTGTGTTTGCTGTGACCTCTTCTTCCTCAGCTGATTGTGGATCATAACGATCGCTGCCATTTGGACAGGAATAATTAATGAGGTAAGTGTAGGTTAGTGGCTTGTGAGCAGCCAAGGGCAAGGCTGCCTGTCCATTTCAGCTCAGCCTAAACCATGGGGGCACTTCCTTCCTGAGTCAATAGTGATCCTGTAATGCTAACAAAAGACCCCCATTGATCATTGCCCTCTGGTAATTGCTGCCAGTGTGAGCCTGCCTCTCACAACTTGTTGACATCTCTGGACAATTTGACTCAGCCCCTTAAAAAGGTCTCTGGAAAAGAAGCAGGCTGAGATCTGTAACAGGGTAGGTCAGGAATGTAAGGACAAATGAGATTCTTCCCCAAAGATGCCAGGGCAGGGTGAACATGGAGCTCGAAGTCAAGCTGCTTTTATGGTGTTACAGGAGTAACACACCTGTCTCCATATCTAGCATCAGTGCTATTTTACTTCTGATTTATCTCGCTGGGACACCTGGCCAAAAATGTGACATTTCTTTTTTACGGGGATTTGTATGTCTGTGCAGAATACCACCTTTGGTTTGAACCAGACATAATCCAATCCAATCCAATCCAATCCAATCCAATCCAATCCAATCCAATCCAATCCAATCCAACATTTTTGGGGGAACTGTACCCTCCTCAAATCTGGGAGTTTCCCATGTTCTTTGTTTGAAGGTGTTCTTAGGAGTTTCACTGGGGATTAATTGTCTGGCTTTGCAGAGCTGGTTATGGTGAGCTCCATGGTGCATATACTAGCTTTGACATTTATTTTCACAGATTGCCCTGGGTTTGTCCGTAGCCTACTGGTAAACAGACTTTCTGGGCAAGACTGGAAATAAAAGCCTTATATTTCAGGAACATTGTGAGGAATTGAGGCAAAGGCTGCAAGAACTTTGGCTTGGAGGAAAATTAGTGCAAACAGATGCTTTAGATGAAACATCCTGGATACGAAGGAATTACTCATCAGCTCTATCATCTTACTTCCTTGATGCCATACAGACTTCTGTCTCTGATACGTTCTTCAGGAAAGCTGAAGAACAAAGTACTATTTCAACTGAAATTCACCATTGGTTGTTGGAAAAAGAAGATATAAAGAAAATAAATCCAATGAGAAGCACCCCTGTGACTCCTGCACAGAAGCAGCACGGGGACAACAGCCAATTCATTTAATGGCTCTGGGATGCAGAGGGGTGCCCCAGGCAACTGTGGCCAAGACAGAATTGGACAACCAGTCTACACTAGATGCTGTCATAAAAGAAGCATAAGTCCATGATATCTTTCTAGCTTGGGGGATGGAAGATTGGCCACAGAGGAAATAAATTTCTTATTCACAAGTTGTGAGCTAGGTTTTTCATGGAAATTTCACATGCTGATTTTCCTTCTGGGTTAGCTGGTAAAGCTAACTCCAGCAACTGATGGTTGTCTTGCATCTGATGTGCAGGTTTGATGTTCTAGTAACACCAGATGACATGTTACCCTTTACAATATCATTGAATCAATAAATGCAGACCTTGTTTTTTAAGTACAGCTGACATTGTCTTGCCAAGGACTCATGTAAAACAGATCTGAGTAATACTGTGGTTCAGTAATGACAGCTTATATTAAAAGAGAAGCATAAGGCTGAAGCTTTACCACAGGATATTGGTTTTCTACACATTCTAGCAGGGTAAGATCAGTGTCTCATCTTGCCAATGTGGATAAACAGAGTAACACACTATGTGCTTCATGGAGATCTTTTGAAGAATGCTGGAAAACGAAGGGATTTTTTCAGCTGACAGAGTTCCTGCAACAATTTCAGGAAGAGACGCCCCAGTACCCATGGCCATTATCTTCCATTCCCTCCCTGTAGCACTATTGTTTGTTGAACTGCTTCAATTTATCCACCAGAAGCAGCCCCTTCAAGGAATATTTAGACAAAAGCTTGTTAAGGTAAGAGATGTCTTGTTCTGTAATATCTTAAGTGGAGTATTTCTCAACACCCCAAAAATGACTCTATGTTGTTCCAGCCCTTGGTTATTCCATTTTTTTCTATCCTGCCTAGTGTGACTTGGCATCTCTGTTAACAAACTCTGCTGTTCACCTGCCTGACCCTCAGTTAAAGCTGGTACTTCACTGTGGTCCAGGAGATCTTCGGGGAGAGTCCAGGTGGACACAGTAAACAGATGGACCTCAGCCAGACCCTCAAGGGTCTGACTTGTCTGTGATCATGTTACAGTGGTCCTCTGTAGTAAGCAGCACACTGAGATTCTGCCCCAGCCTTCTGAATCAGCTCACTGAGAACTGCTCAGCATGTGGGAATTCTGAGACAAATTCGTTACTGAACAGCAAGAAGACTGTTTGCTTTTTTCCCAAATGACACACAAAAGTAAACATGAGCCATGTACAGACCATCATGGTCAGGCTTTCAAATAGCTTCCCAGGTCCAGTAAAAGTGCTGCCATGTCAGTGTTGCTCCTCATGTCCCTCTATCAAACCGCTCAAAATGGTGTACCTGAGAGTTTGGAAACAATAAGTGGATATCCCCCCACTCAAATGCATAACCCCAGAGCAAAAAGACACTTCTGGTCTCTGTGTCCTACCATATTTCTTCCTTGAAAATTTTCTGAAACCCTGTCTGACTGAGTCCTGTCTTTCTCTCTACCTCACTGCCTGAGTCAGGGGTGGCACCATAAGGGTTACTAACTAGTTGGGAAGATTAACTGGAGGAGTAGATATAGAGACAGACAAGCACTGGAGTTATTCTTCTGGCTCCCAGTTTCCTTGAGGTCCTCAACTTTGAGCCAGTGCAAGATATGAGGTGACTTACCTTGTGAAACACATCTTTCCAAAAAAGAAAATTTCAGGAATTCTCAGTTCCTCCCTAGCCTTGTGGGTTTTTGCAGGAGCTGATTTGCTTTGCAGTGGAAATTATTGCAGATGTCCAAGTGTTTCAAAGGAAGCCAAAGCTCTGAAACTGCCTGGCATTTGCTAAATCCATATACCCCGAAGTTCTCTTCTAGCCCTGCCTCATCTCTGAGGTCATTGTCCTGACAGCCACAAAAAATTTAACCTTTTCCAGAGAAGAGAAATGAGGTCCATATATGAGGCTCCTGAGCAGGAATGTATATTGGCAGAAAAGAGGGCTTGGGTAGTTTAAATCATGGTAAAAATTACCCAGGTGATGCCCAGGGCCCTCATCTATATAATGCTGATACTGGTCTCAATGTAACATCCTTCAAAATGTCTCCAGAGCATTATGGACAGTTAATGGCCTTTCTCTTACTGCTTTACTTTTAGCAGTGTTCTGAAACCCTGGTTTTTTTACACTCTTCCCTCAACATCCTCACAATGAGATCCAGCCCTCAGTTCCTCCATACCTACACCTGACTCTGGGAAATAATGGAAAAGGAAAAAACCATTCTGTAGCCAATGGCCTGAAAAGCAACAATTCATCTGGTTTTAATGCTCTTTCCTTTTGGCTATTGTTTTTGGTCACTGCCTAATGCAAGCTTGCTATTCGGCTTGATCTGTGAGCATTATTTATTTTTTGGGTCTTCTGCCTGGATGGAATTGCTGCCACCAGTCCATAGGGCCATTATAGGGATGGGCAAGGAAGTCCTAGAGTCTCTTGGCACTGTGCTGTCACATGGGACAGGCTGGGAACTTGGTCACTGGGAGCAGAGAACACACGGTGCAGAGATAACCAAGGAAATCATGCTGTATGACAGAAGATTTGGTTCTCTTTGATGAAATCACAGGTTGTGATCACATTCTGGATAAAAAATTTACTTTTAATGAGAGGTATAAATATATGGAAAATGATAATGTTTTCCTGATATTTCTGATATTTTGTATTTATTCACAGAGACTTTTTTCCCAAATATGAAAAAAAAGCGCTTCTAGAATCAGTCTATATAATGGCTACTTTAGAAGTAAGATAGTTGGTTCTTCTGTAATACTGATTTCTTTGTCTTAGCAGAAACCTTATTGAAGGCTTGGATGTAAGCAAACAGGAAAACAGGATACAGCCTGGAGACACAGGGTAGCTACTTTTCAGTATCAAAACATGAACTAGCATGGAGATTTTTCAACATCAGAATACCACAAAAAGCATGCAAACCTTAGTAAAGTAAGAAAAAAAATAAGAGTCCATTCATGGACATTAAATGCACATTAGCTGTTCCTGCAGAGAAGCAAGGCCTACAGAAAAAGACCTGTGAGCAGAAGGTCCAGGGCAATGTTTGAATCCATATATAGAAAAAAAGAATCTTTTGGCCTATGAGCCCTTCAACCCATGTTGTGATTAGGACAGCCAAATATCAAAGTTAAGTGAAAAATGGAAAAGGGAAACAGAAGATAGGAAATGGGGATAAAGGACTGGTTCAGTTTGAGGATAATTTTTGTGTGCATTTGTATTTTGTTCAAGGGGAAGCACTCAGAAAAGATGCAGAAATATTTACCTGTTTAGACGCCATCAAGGAAAATGCAAAAAATCAGATAGCCAGAGTTGGGGCAGAAATGAGGGTTTGTGGGGCTCAGATCTGTCCCAGCTGTCCCCACATCCTCCAGCCCACCATTTTCTGTTCTTATGTGCTGTCAGTGATGGGTGGGCTGTTATCCAAAACTCTCAAGACTGCATTATTGTGGAAGGCTTGTGAATGTGGCCAGCCTTCCTAGGCTTGGAAAGGATCTGTATCTGTTGAAATTGTGGAAGAAAGGTGGCAAACACCAGTGACACTGTAGCAGAAGTATTGCATTAGCAAGTGCATTTATATACACTTGTCTTCAAACCACTGAAGCCTAACTCTCCAGAAATGAGTGATTGGCTTAAAAAGGCCTGTATTGTGAACATCATGAAATTGATTTTCATCAAAGACAATTATCTGGGCAATGTTCTTTGGCGGATATGTTTGTTTATGGCGCTTGTGATCCAGATGGGACTGGATGTCATTAACCATCAGGGAGTATGGAAAGGAAAGAGCAGACAGGGAGTATGAAAGGAAAGAGCAGAATATGTACTATTCCCAGCATGGTGGCTTTTAACCCCTTGATGAAGGGAACCAGAATTTCCTGGGGATTAGGCAGCAATTCTGGTGCCAGAGCTAAAGGAGACATTGAGTTAATTTTATTTTGAGAAGGTTTTATGAGTTGATCTCTGCCATTTCACACAGATGATTTCCACTGCATTCTCACACATCCAATAGCTTTTTCCTCCCCAACAAAGGTAAAGCAGAAATGCTCAGATTGAATGAAGACTAAAAGTATATCCAAACAGGACAGAAGACAAATGTGTTCTTCCTTGAAAATATATTAATAGTTCAACATTTTTTTTTTGCTTCCACTTATTTTTAATTCCAGCTCAAAATGCTGATACATAAAACATTTTGCAGTTTACAGTTCAGCTATATTAGAGCTCTCTGCATTTTTATGCTAAACTTTGAGACTACCCAGGAAAACAGAATTGCCTGTGCCTACTCCCTGTTACCACCTCCATCCACATTCTCTTTAAATTGAGCACAGTTTCACAAAAAGCTACGCCTTGGCTCCTGAGACTTGCAGCAAAATGAACTCGACTTTTTGGCTCTGCAATGAAATCTGAAAGCCCAGGAATTTTCTCCTGGTTTCAGCTTTCACAGGGACAGTTCCATGCAGCTTGAGTCCTTTGAGAAGTGCCAGGCTCCTAATGAAAAGGAGGTGGAATTGCTAGTTAAGGTTTCATGAGAAGGTGGGAGGGAAAGAAAAAGTGAAATTCTGCATTACCCAGAGCTTGTGCTGACAGATGAATTAAAATGTAAATCTAGACTAAGATTTCCAACACCAGGGCATAAAGTTAAGCTCCTGGGTTTCTCCTCAGTCTCTTAACTAAATCCCAATTTTAAGAAACCCTTACTGCCCCAGCATTCCTCTGCAGAAAATTTAAACAGGTTTTTAGGAGCATCCAGTTATAAAAGCCTTGGCCCAGTTTTCTGAATATACGCCACTGTAAATGACAGCATGATTTGCAGTTAAAAAAGGGAAGGAAACCACAGCTTTAAAACTGAATGAGATGCTGTTCTTGTGTTCAAAGTCTTTGCAAAGTGTGAAGAAAATATTCAAAACTACACCAAACCAAAAGACAGATTTAAAATAACACTAATCACCAAATCCAGAGTGTGCTGATGCGTTCAAGACTTTAAAAAACAAAACAACACCCCCCCCCCCGCCCCAAAATAATAGTAGAAAAAAACAACAAACAAAGAAAAAGAAAATTCTCTGGAGAAATCCCAATGTTGAGATCTTTGGGCAGCTCTGTTTCTTTGTGAGACAAGAGTCAGGAAAAGAGAGTCTGACTTGAATTTTGGTGCTCTGCTTCTT
This sequence comes from Toxostoma redivivum, assembly GCA_013397375.1. NCBI lineage: Eukaryota > Metazoa > Chordata > Aves > Passeriformes > Mimidae > Toxostoma > Toxostoma redivivum. The sequence continues at coordinate 175,633 of VXBI01007035.1, read as the reverse complement.
CTCCTGTCTTTTTTGAGGAGTAAAAATATGTATATATAAAGATCTGAGATTTATTTAGTGAACCAATGAAACTGAGTCAAGCAGATCTACTGAAAAGTGCTGCTGCTCATTTGGTCTCTTTGCTTGGCCCAGAAACGCCCTTGAAAATGCAGTCCCTAAACAGGTATCTCTGGAAATTTCTGCCTGGCCATCTCCCATGCTGGAGTGAGGGACAAAACAAACAATGTGAGTGTGCATCTTTGATGAGGCCAAAATATTTAATGGTCACATCTTTTCTGAAATGTGCTGAGATGATTTGCTGAATCAAGATCCAAAAGCAGTTTAGGATGCTTTTTAGTTGGCTAGTGAGAAGCTGACTGAAATAAATAACAGGTTTCTTTTCATATGCTACATGGATGGCAATGAGCCCTATCAAGTGGCTGTGCTGCAGCGGGATTTGGATAACATTTTCTGATCCCTCATTCCACTGGGAGGATTGATCTGCCAGGGTTTTTTTTTTTGGCAGGAGCTTGCCTATTATGGAATGTAGAGAGCATGGGAGAATCTCCAGTGGCCAGGGGTGGCTATGATGCTTTTTTAATGAGGTATTTTGTTAAGTATTTTACTTATTTTAAACATCAAAAATGAAGATACTTTTAAAAAGAGGAAGGAAATAATGTCAGGAAAATGCATAAATAATTACTTAGATGTCATTAGGATGAGGTCTTTTGGCAGCAGAAACATGACATAACATTTTGCAAGGGGAGTGACTATTGTTTTAAGACAATTAGGCCCATTCCAGTCTTGTCTGTAATTTTCCATGGATTGTTATATCTAGAGTGACAGTTTCTTCACCTCTGCAAGGAATATAGTGCTGCAAAAACAAGGCAGCAAAATAGTCCTGCCTTTTTTAAAAAGTCAAGAATGTTTTTAAACTGGGCAGTAATCACCCATTCCGGCAACAAATTCTGGAAAAAAGTCCATGTTGAGTTCTGAAAAGTCACTAAATGCTTCATCTTGTGAGGCTGGAAAGAGCTGTGAATATCTCTGCCATGTAATACTTTGGGCTGGGAACTCGACTCTTAGTTTTAATCTGAAACAGCCTTGTGTTGCACATGCCAGCTGCTGAAGGCTGCATTAGGCAGCAATGCAAGCCCTCCTGCGTGGGGATGGGAGGGAAAAATCTGACTTTCTGCCTGGGACCACAAGGAATCCGATGCTGGCTCAGTTGGCCAGATGCTCAGAGAGGTGGTGATCAGAAAACACAGGGTTTGACACCAGCTCTTCAGTAATGTGTTCAAAGCCAGCCCAGCAGCATCCCTGCCAGGAGAGGTGAAGCCTGAACAGGTAGTGATGTTGGGAAAAACCTTTACAAGCTGAAAAAGATCCGCTGCTGTCCAAGACAGGAGGCTGTGCTCAGCTGTTCTGGGCTGGAAGTCGCTCGCTGTCCGCATGTGGTGGTACCTTTACAATGGTTGACTTTACAAGATGCAAAAACTGACTCTGCTCATGGGTCATCAGCTCATATTGGCTAATAAAATCCACACTCTGCCCACAGGCACTGCTGGTCAACGTGCCTCCTTGGTTATGGCTGAATAAAACGGTACCATACTGTTTGGCGCAGCTGTATGTTGGGGAATGACATTTAAATTCACCCATAAAAGATCCATTACTTTACAGCAATATTAAAAGAAACCATTTATGAGTGTTAAATCTTTATTTAAAGATAATCCTTACCATGTGTTGGGTGGAAAAAGGCAGCCTGTAACATAAGAAAGGTATACTCAGTATGTGGGGCTTTAAAAGTGCTTCATTTTCCAGATATTCTGGGGGGAGACGGAGGTCTGTTTTATTTGGGGGGAGTCCAATCTCTGCTTGGCCAAACCATGCAAGAAATTTTCTATTTATTTATTAATTTGATCATTCAGAAGCATAATGTTTGCCATACTTATATCTCAGCTCTGGCATATGAAGGAGCTCAAGGACTGAGCTCTTCTGCTCCCTGCCCCACCCACTCAGAATATCACCTAGTGCAGGGTATATGGTCAAACCATGTGGGAGTATCTGTGCTCTCCCCATATCTCCTCACTCTTTTATTCCTGGTGTGTGTATTTGTGTTCATCAGTGATGCTGTGCTCACCGTATCTTCCACACTGTCTGATTTTCCTCTAGCACCAACATGGCCCAGTTTTCCTGTGTTGACATCTAGTGCTCTGCTGCTAATACTCCGTGATGGATTGCTCCAAAAGCCACCTTAAGCTCTTGCAAACCTCTTGCCAAGGCTGCTAGACAAGGCAGGAGCTCACAGCCAGTCCTCCTCGAAAGATTCCTGAGATCAGGCTGAAATCCCACTGTTAGCAGGGGCAGTGGGAGGTGTGGGGAGAGCACAGCTGGAGCAGCTGATGTGCAGTCACATGCAGTGTATGCAGTGTATGCAAAGGTCTGAGCCTGCCACTGCCGTGTCCTGCACTGCCCTCCCAGAAAAACACAAGCACCCACTGTTGCTTGCTTCTCCACCCTTCCTCCCCGCTCCCTCCACCTGCAGCCTCACTGACATTTTTGTAACTGGTTTTTGTAACTGGTTTTTGCCAGGAAACTTTTGACATCATCTCTGAAAACTTCCTTCTTTGGGGAGAGTTTCAACTTTTTTGTCAAGAAAGAGAAGAAAAATTCAGTCAAAACTCATTTGTGTGAGAAACAAATTTTTTTTTTAAAGGAAACAGCTGCTATATTTTATTATTTATTTGAGTTTTTAAAATTATTATTATTTATTTCATAATTTTTTAAAGGAAAAAACTGACCTATGATTTTTTTCTCCTTTGCGCCTGTCAAAATTTTCCTCAAGAAAAATATTTTATCATCTTTTCTTTTGGCTGTCAAACTACTGGGGACAACTCACATAGAGAGACTGAAGAAGGAAGAGCACAAAAGATTCTTGCAGCCTCTTCCTTTTAAAGCATTGTTTCAGAAGAGTGCAGAGATTTCTTCAGAACCTGTAGTGCAAAATACAGCAGTGGCCTTTTTATTTTTTCAAATCTCCAGGACAACTGAGAAGATCTTTTCCTATTGACCCAAATAAATCATATCCCACTAATCTAATTCATACTGAGATATTAGAAAAACAGGTGGATCCTGTTATCCTGAACCAGCTTATTCTAGTATCTATGTAAATATTCAACTAAAATTTTGTGTACAGTAACACCGTCATTTTTACTTAGCATGGCAAATCTTGACAATATTAACCATATTTTTTCCTCAGCATCCACATCTGAAGACAGTTTCATTCCTGACCAGAAAAATTAAAAAAAAAACAAACCCATAGCTTGAAATATGAAGAATAACTTATCCCAGATAAAACACAGGGTGGAATGAAAAGAAGAAAGAAAAACAAATTTTGTACAGTGTTCATTCTGTGGTGATGCATTTGTGCTGTAGCATTTTTTCTTGATTTTCATGTAGCATTTTTCTTTTTGTTTATATCTTACAAATTTACAGCAAATGAAGGGAAAATACCAGATAGGGTGAATAAAATTTGCTTGTCTGTATTTGTAGTTAGAATTGGAACAGGACATAAACACGGACCAAACAAGCAGAAAAGGGAAAACACTAAACCTTGTTAAGTGCCATGCATGTTAGTACAAAGCATTTCCTAATGCAGTGTTGATAAAAGCATTGTTAACTTTTTCTAGGATAAATTATTATGCTGGAATAACCATCTGTTACACAATCAGCACGAATCAGTGGCAATCAGGCCTTAAATTCAGGGAGGGTCTGCTGAAATCAGTGCTGGTACTTCAGATTAAGACCACAGTAACTGAGACCAGAATCTGATCCACAGCCCTAGCTCATACTATTGCAAGAAGAGTAAATCTTGTTAAGTATGCATGTGGGGGGGTTTTCCCTGATTTTGTGGGTTCCCTCCAGTATTCCAGCTCCTTTCAGCTCTGGTTGCAGGGCAGTTATTCCCATCAACAAGACACAATGGATGTGCTGTGAAGGGGCAGAGTGGAACAGCGATTAAAATTGCCCTTGCAAATACATCCAGTGCCTTCAGGAAGATTAACCTGAGGGAAGTATGTGAAAAGCTGGAAAAGCCTCCATATACTTTTGAATGCACATATTCATTTGGAGGAGATTGCTGTTCCTCTGGTGCCCTGTAAATCCTTGAGGAATGCAGCTGAGGTCTGGGATCTTCCGCAAAGGGATTTAGTGAGTTTGTGAACAGAAAAATGGAGGATTTGTCTGACTTTTATAAATCTGACAGTTTTAATATATTTTTATAGAGAAATTGTTAGTCATACATATATTAATAAAATTGTGCCGCTTGAGAGAACCATCCATGAACCAACCAGTCCTATCAGCCATGGCTGTATTCAATATTTAAAAGTTTTTGCCATAAAATTTGGATCGATAATTTTCAGACAAGAGGTTTTCTCATTAACTTTTCTTTATTTATTACTTGTGATTGGCCACATAGCATGGCTTTGCCTTCTTACTTAAGTAACAGAGATGGGAGACTGATAAGTACAAATTATGAATAATGATTTTCTATATTCATGCAGAACCAGTGGCTAAAAATCTTGACAAAAAGGAGTCACATTGAAATAATGCAGTTCATATTCAAAATGTCCAAGTGGAATTTTTTTCACTTTATGACTCCTATGTCCTATGCAAAATAATCTCCTTTGGTTTTTGGTAGAATAGACTAATTTAATTCTTATTAATCCAGGTGCAGTAGTGAGAGTGATTCAAAGATGAGGGGCAATCCAAATGCTCAGACTGAAGACCCTTTTGTGTTTCCAGTCTGTTGGAGCTATGCATGTAGCCAGGATTATTAACTGAAGAATAGATTACAGACACCTTTAGGCAAAATGCTGTGAGAATTCTGATACTACTGAGTCAAATTCTTTATCATTTTTGATATCAAATCAATTGTGGATGCAGATCTCAGGGCATTTGCTCTGTGGGCTATAGATTCCATGAATGTAATACAGATGCATAAATTCTGTTTAATTAAAACTTCCATTTGCATAGTATTTTGTTTACTGTACTGTGTGTTTATCACTGTTTCTCAGGGGCCAGTTTTCCAGTCATGGCAGGAAAACAAAACAGTAACTGTTGGGTAGCAAACCTAAGACACAGGAAGTCTTGTGTTTTTTTGACAAAGTAGAGTGCATTTTGGGATGGACAGTGATGATTTGCAAATAGGTCCCTGTTTTGGCACAGCTGTCACAGAGAGACTTCAGATTCAGACCTGAATTTCAGGACAAAACATGAGAGGGAGGGAAATCCAGAGCACTCAGTGATCCAGAGGGTTTTTCTTGCACTTTAGAGAGGTGTGGGATCCCATAACTCAAGCACTGGGGGAAAGAGTATTTCCTGGTTTCTCCTGTGCAGGCAATTCAACTTCATACAAATCACTGAGGATGTCCTCAAGCAGGACACTGAATCTGAGATACTGTGATTCTGGGAAAGTGTCTGGATCAGTATTCCAACACAACATTACTTGCTAATATGCAAAGAGGGAGAAGAGTTGGAGTTATCTTCTGACTGAAATTGAATGAGAACATTTTGGAAACATTTTGCTTTCTCAGTGTATGAACAAAACATTTTTTACCCGTTGCCAGTAATGGAGAGCATCCATAAAAGCAGTGCAGGACCTGCAAGCTGACACCAATTCAAGTCACTAACATTTTTGTAGAAATGAAAAAAAAATTATAGGAGAGCTAATTCTTCTCCCTCTTGCATTGTAAAGTGCTGTGTTGACACAAGGAACTGCTGCTTCAGTTCTGTGGATTTTCTGCTCTGTATTTCTGAGTATTTCTGTATTTCAAGTTACCTCTGATTATCCTTTAGAACAATGTATGTGTCCTGCTGCATTTCTAAGTTATCTAAGTGTAAAGACAGACTTAAATTCATTTGACTTGTCAGAGGAAAAAATAGTTATTTGTCTTCTCCTGACTTGAATGTAGCTTACAGTTTATGTTTTTTAATAGGGATAAGTAACAAAAAACATGTTGGTAGAGTTGGCTTCTTTTTTTTCTTTAGTTCTCTGTAGAGCTTTGGCTTTCATCTAGCGATTTTCTTCCCTGAATTGAATATTTTAAAATTGAGTTTGACTAATGACCTTTCAGAAAAGTCAGACCATTTGTCATCTTGCATGAGAGAATGTAGCTGGTTGTAGTCAATTTTATTTAGAGATTTTTTTTGTTCCCATGCTGCTCACAGAAACCATTTGAATCTCATTCCCTTGAGGAGAAAACAATAAACATGGTTTTGATCACTTGTTAATAAGACTATCTTCCCGAGATGCAGACACAGATATGCTTGGTACATGTCTGTGCACATGTACTTTTGTGCCTCATCTGACAGAATGGAATATGGTCATGCTACCAACAGCTTTTCAGGATGAGCCCAAGAAATAGTGAAGATTTATTGCACAAAATCATTTGTAGAAATGCTGTCTTTCTATAGAGATGTTTTTCTTCTTGTTCATATTGCTGCAGATGATTTGCATAATTGTTGCTATCATGTCTTATGTATCCCACTGTACATAATTTTGTATGTGGTTTGCACTACTGAAAGAGAAGAAATGGTGGAAGCTGAAATTCTGTGGTGTATTTGAGCTGTTGCACATGTATTATTTGACCTTAGATTACTGTGATTTTTAAAGAAAGGGCCAGCAAGCCTTGGTATGCAGTGGATAAAGCACTAGCTTTGCTCTTTGGGTATTTTTATTGGAAATTTGGATCATGGTTCAAATCACAACTAGAGACCTAAATGAAATGAGTCTGTGTTTTCATCTGAGTTCCCCAATGGACAATAATCCAGATCATAAAATATACCACTTAAACTTTGGCAGTCTTCTGTTCTCAGGAAGCTTTATTGCTTCGTATTACCTTAACTCAAAGATAGTCCTTCCAGGACTCAGTTCAAGCTGAGGTTATTCAAAGAACAAAGTTTGTATTTCTAACTAACTGGTCTGTAAGTTCTAATAGGGTTACAAAGCAAACTAACATACCTTTCTGTTGTATTTTAATGAAATTTAGCTGTTTGGCAAGAAGGAGTGTCAAACCATTCCCTCTGTATCTCCAGCATGGAGCCAGAACGAGGTGGGGAGACCTCAGGAAAATTAGTCCTCGAATCCCTAGAGCCAGAACCCTTCTGACATCACCACTGATGGCTCAGATATTTTAAAGGAATTCAGCTCAGTTTGGGACCGATGAATGCCTAAGGTCACAACTGACAGCCTGTATTTTTGGGTGCTCAGCCCCTCCGTGGCTGTGTGCCCACGGGTCAGAGCGTGGCCGCCTGCCCTGTGCCTGGAGGGTGACACGGCTGTGCCACAGCACCCGTGCTGCATCCCAGGAATGGGAGCAAAAGTGCCTGCAGCTCCTCTGGGTTTGCATGATGTAACTGGAGTCCCATTTTAGCCCTCATCATTGTGTGCTGGCTGCATTTTGATGTCATGAATGTAAGCTATTTTTCATGCTTCCATAATAAAAGTGGTGCCTGGCTTCAAAGGAAATCTGGCTTGGAACATCCTGTAGCATCTCAGAGGCAAATGTGTTATCAATATAGACACCTTTTCCTGATGATTGATCTAAGGCATAATAGTCCCTCCAAAACAAAAAGCATGGATATGCTGTGAATTAAAATTTGACATGTATCCATGCACATCAGAAATAAGGGGAAAAGGTTCATGCAAATGTCAGGGATTGTGGATGGATCCCATCCAGGTGAAATTCCTTCTGGTTATTTTAAATGTAACAACAACTGACATTAGTAGCATTTTTTTACCCTGAAGGTGAAACACTTTTCATACTGTAGCTTAAAACCAGCTCTCAGCTACATAAGTGTAAATCTGTGCCAAATAACTCCGGTGAGGCCAGTGGAGTTACTGAGGATTTACACGGGTGTAATTCTGAGCAGAGTTTGACCCTTTGTGGATATAGATACGCACTCAATTTATTGCACTATTACACTGCAAGCAGGTATGCAGGCACATCCATTGGGGAAGGAAAAATATAAGTCCCAACTACAGGTCATTCCATATCCTTTTCCTCAGTCTTGCTGCATTCCCAAATCAAAACTCACAGGCAGAACAAATCAACTTGAACTACTGGGTAATAACTACTCAAGGCCATTTCAGCTTCAGCTCTATGCAAGGCAAAGTGGGGTGCCTTTCCTCCTAGTATCTTCTTTACACTTTGTCCCCTTCCCCAAATGTAGGCTTACCTTGATCAGGGCTGTGATGGCAGGAACTGGGTAGCTCTTTTTATGCTGGGGTTTCATGGCATCTTGCTATATCTATGTGTAAATGAATGACTCTAAGTGTAGATGCATACACAGGCGGGTAGTCTGCTTGAGATGGCACCTTTGATAATCTAAAATAATTTGTATGCATGTAGCTGTCTGGATAGGTCCCTACCAAAAAGGATATGTACAGGGCCAGAGTGTACAAAAAGTGAACTTCACCTGCTGTTTTATTAGCTTCTCAACTTGAAAGGAGTACTCTAGTGCCCAGGGCCAAAACTGTCTGATTTTCCCACAAATCAGGTCAATCTTGTACCAGAGTCCTTAAAAATTATCAAACCACTAAACAAAAATCTTTCGTAAGTAAATTGCAGGCAATTTATTAGTGTCACAACTTATCCAGATCAATTGTCTTTAAACCTTTGTAAGAAGAGGGAGATGCTATACAAGCTTCTCAGAGTCTGAGTTTGAACAAATAATCTTCTACCAAAAGAGCATATTTTCTGTAGATGTAGAAAATACATAAAATAGATACAGATTATTTAGAACAGAAAATATATTTAAGTGTTTTTTCAAATGTCAGTTTTCATAAATACTAACAAAGCAGCTTGGGATTTGCACCTACCTTTCCTTCAACTTGGTAAATATGCACTTTTCTGTATTTTTTTGCCTCTTGCAAATTCTCTCTTCCACTGGTTTTCAAGACAAGACAGTGGAGGAAAAAATTATAAAGGGAAGTGGAGTGGAAACATGAAAGAATGAAAGCTAAGTGAAGGAAAATAGGCAGGCAGGGAAGGCAGGAAGGAAGGAAGAAAGAAGAGATTTGAAAGGAAGGTAAAAATCAGCCTTTTGAGACACATTTGTGAAAACTCACTACAATAAAAGTGCCCCTTCCCTTCCCTTTCCTTTCCTATTTTTCTTTCCATCCTGGTCTTCTAGGAAGGGGGGAGGGGGGGTTGTGTAAAGTTTGTCCCCTGTGAACAGACAACAAGATGCAGGTGCTTCTTCTTCCTAGCTGAGTGGGGCTGAGCTGTCATAGCTGCCAACACATGAGCAGAGTGACTTAGGCAGTGCTGGGGACAAACAGGGACTGGGCAAGGACTTTTAATGACTGCTGGCAGGAGGTAGCTAGCACAAAAAACACCTAAGTTTAGAAACCAAGAGGTGTCAGGGTGTTTCATAAAGATTCTGTTGCCCGTGCAGAGAGAGGATGGACTTCTGACTGTTTTAGGTCAAAGTAACATATGATACTGATGGTTCAGGTATGTGCTTAGTCTTTTCTAGCTCAGACTTGCAATCCCATGTCAAAAGTTAGGGTTTGGCTTGCTTTGGAAAACAATTTTCTCACTATGAACACCTGCCCCATGCAGGACTGCCAAATGCAGGTCAGGGTTTTTTTTTTTTTAATTCACTGGAAGAGCAACAAAATGCAAAAGTGCCGAAGCCAGGGCACACCATCAGAGAAACAAACTGTTGGGCCCCTCCACAGCCAAGTGAAAGCCAAGATCCCAAGGCAGAAGGAGGTGTGTCCTTGGAGATAGAGCAGGAAGGTTGGAAGTATGTTCCAGTGCTGTGGTTTGCTGACACCTGCCTCTGTGCAGCACTACATACCTGTCTCTGTAAAGATCTCTCAGGATGCTCCTTTGGAAGTGGCTTGCCAGACCTTGGCTGCTTCATCCCTGCACCTTCACAGTGTGGTCAGAGCAGGGTTGAAACTAACACATCAGTGACACACATTAATTAATGGCCCCATCTTCATGTGTTTGGTTTACAGGTTTCACTACAGATTTTATTAGCCTGTGATTCAAACTCCAGCCCTGCCACAGTTGCCAGGCTGTCCAGATGCTTACAAATGATAATAAATTAGAAATACTTAATGCTAAAGATATTTAGTATTATGTGAGGACAGAGACCTCCAAGCTGGAACAGTGTGCCATGTGCGCTTTCCTCTTGAATTTAATTGTGGAATGTTCACTTAAAATTTATTTTACATTATTTTATTTTAAATTTAATTTTGTTTTATTTTATTTTTAAAATTTATTTTAACTTACTTTATCTTAGTGGTCTCAAAGGTTGGAGAAAGACTCAGAACCTGGAGCATTTTCATTTAGTTCTGCTTGCAGCACTTCATGCTGCTAAGTACAAACAGGATTGCAGGAACCACTGCAGCAGGCAGTATACTGAGGCTTACTGCAGCAGTCTTCAGAGAGTGAGATGGGTTCATCTGTGTGTCTGACACAGCTTTGCTGCAGCCATGCCTACATGAGTGTATAAACCTCTGCCTGTTTAGGAGTGATTTTTAAGGCTTTTCTTAAATACAAGACAACCCCCACACCAGCAGTGTTCACCCTTGGGTGTGGCATTGCTTGGTACAGCTAACATTGACTGAGAAGCTCTGCAGATTTCTCTTGCAATATATTTCTATTGAGTATTATATTCAGAAGGGTTTCATTTACACCATATTCCTCCCCAAGGTATCAGATCTGTATGAATCAGGCTGTTCCATACCCTCATTCTGGTACACAAGAAATAAAGGGAGTGCAGTGTTGAACTGGGCTTGTGGGTTGATGAAACCCGAAGGGGTTTTATAAACACAGAGCACAGACAGACATCCCTCCTTTGTTACTAGGGCTCAAAACTCTGCAAGGCAGGGAGAGAGTTAAGGCTTCAGCATATGTGAAGCAGCTGGGAGGAAGAGGGCAGAAACAGGGCTTAAAACAAGGCTACCAGGGCACCTCTGAGCTGATCTGTCAGAGAGCAGCCAGCAGTGATTGCAGGCAGGTCCTGGATGAAGTGAGGATGCCACTTAGCAGGGCTGAGGTGGGAAGTGGTGCCCAAGAGCCTTGCTGTGGGGTCTTGGTCAGTGCAGGTAAAAGAGAAAAACTGTCTCTGCCCTAAGCCTGACAACAGGCTTGTGCACAAAGGGCTGAAAGCCTTGACAGGAGCCTGACAGCAGCCCAGACTATCACCGTCTTGAAAAACCTTGGGAGCCACTGCTGGTGGTAACAGACCCACATAATTTTGAAATCAATCCCTTTTCTGTTGTGACAGGTATAGACCTCTGGGATTGGACAAAACAGCTAAAACTTTGTATTCTTGTATCCTTGAGAATTCCCTGACTGGGAAGGCCCTGCCTGTTTCCAAGGGATTGATTTCAAAATTTTCATCCTGTTGACACTTGCAGCCCTTTGTCCACAAGCCTGTTGTCAGGTTCAGGACAGAGACAATCTCTTAGGCCCTCAAAGCCCGTTAGAAGCCACTCAGCAAAACAGATATCCTATAAATCCTCCCACTAGCTGCAATCTGACTTTTGTGTTGTAGTTCCCCAGTGTGTTTGGCTACCTGCAACTTGTGTGAAGTGACACAAGGAATGCATCTCTTGTTCCTGGGCAGGTTACTGAGGCTGGAGGGCTTTCTTCAGGCTAATTATTTCTACCTCCCCCCACTTAACTTACTCCTATCCAGTAAATGGGTAGTTCGACATGGTTGGTCTTGAGAGCTACTTTTCCACATTCAAAGCTGATTACTAGGCACTTTGGAAACTTGGTCCTTGCTTTGGAATGTTTCTGGACAAATCTAGTTACAATGCCTACCTGTGTATGCGCAGACTTTTGGTACAGCCAAAGTCTCTGCTTCTTGCTGCTATTTTGTCCTTTCTGGGGCATTTGAGGTGTCTGCAGTGTAAGCACATAAATGTGCACAAAGTGGAACATTGTGTAGAGGATTTTCAAAGGAATGGCTTCTGTAGCCAACTTACAGGCTAGAAAACAGCTAAGCCTCTAATTCTAATAAATTGCTTACTGATTATTTTTTTGTTAGTTTTTATTATATAGCTGTATACTTTTCAGAAACAGAGGTCCCCCTGACAGCTTTAAAAGAAGTTCTGTCAGTTGTTATTTCAAGTCATCAGGTAAGTATGTTTTCTAGTGAGAAGGTTCATGGGGAATGGTGAAGTAAACCCCAGCCTGTTTGGAAATGGATAGGTCACCAAAGCCATGCATAGCACAGCCTGGGACCATGGTGTTCCTCATGTATAACACAGAGTATATCATGTATACCCTGTGGGGCTTCTCATGATGTTGCATGCTGTAAGGATTGCACTGTTTGGCCACATATGGCTAATGTTTTGCATTAAAAATGCAGAGCCTCCACTTGAGCATCTTTAATAAAATGTTTGGGTTTTGTTAAACAGGGAATGCTTTCCAAGGAATTCAGAGCACAGAGGATCTCTTCCAGTCAGGCTGGAGACCTGTGCTGGGATGGGGCTGGCAGTGCAGGAGGCCAGGTGCAAGGGCTCGGTGCTCATAAACAACCTTCTCCTTTGGCCTGCAGGCACGTTCCATCAGGAACAGCGAGTACAAAGTCCAGGCTTCATCCTTGCCGTGCACAGGGGATTTGGATGCAGAGACTCAAGTTGGAATAAATGCTATGCCAAGCACTTCTCCAGTACTCAGCAGTAGGAAAATGTTGCTCACATCATTATGAAGTGTGTGTACACTTTCTAAAGGGTTTGGTTGAGAAAGAAACCAGAAGACACCAAACACGTGTTTATATAAAGCCCTTCCCTGAGTTAAGAGATGTCAGATATAAATTGTCAATGTTTATACTCCTAAACATGAGAGGAAATAGAACTTTGGTTTAAATATTCATCAGGCCAAGTTGAATAGCCTGCCCTGAGGGATCCTTGCAGTTCCAAAGGAGGAGCAGAGAGGTTTTTGGGGGAACATCAGCTGGGCATAGCATGATGCTGACTTGGCTGCTCTGGAGTAGGGCTTGGTGCTGCTGTCATTGTGACACAGCTGCTGTGGGCACTGTTAGAGCCCAGTAGGTCTGTGCACAGTCCTTCCTGCCCAGAGGCATGTGTGTGCAGCTGCTGGCAGTTCCTCTGTGTGCCCAAGCACAGGGCTGAGCCCTTGTCACACTGCCCTGGGCTGGGGGCTCATCCCGGAGCAGGGAATGCTGGCCAAACCAGAGCATTGGCATACAGATGGTTGCAGTTAAAGAAAATAAAATTAATTAACATGGGCTCCATCAAGGTGCCTACTTTCCACTCAGAAGATAATCCAGACCCAAATACACTGCAGACAGGCACTTAACCACCTGTATCCATATAGGAAGGAGGCAGCAGGTACTTATGCTTGCCTTGCTAGAGGTGCAGTTTCTGGAGCCAAACAGTTTATGTTCAATGCCACCTTGCAGTCCTGCTTACTCTGCATCTGATTTGAGCTGTATTAAAGGTAAAACCAGACTGTCAGTGAATATGCAGTGTTTTTCACACAATATCTGTCTCTGTTTATTTGCAGCCCAGGACAGGAAACAATGAATTCCTAGATAATGTGTGAGATTTTCTTTCTTTTTTTTTCTTGTCCTTTCAGGATTTTTCTTAAAATATAAAATATTTTATTGATCTGATTTTTGTGTATGACCATTTTTATTAGACATTGTTATGAAGATTTGCATGTTTTGTTCTCTGCTCTGTGTTCCCCAGCTCCTCTTTAAGAGAAGGTGGTACCCCAGCCTGTTCATCTGCTCATCTGCCAGGCCATCTGCAGTAACTGCTGAACCTGCTGGCCATTTTTAACATCTTTAGACAGTGCAGTCACAGCCTCAGACGTGAGCTCTTAAACCTTGGAAAACTGATAGATGTGCAAAGATGGAAAAACAGTTCAGGGGAGAAAATCTGTAGGGTGTGTTCAAACATTTAGTCCTGTTTAATGTTCCAGTTCACCAAACCCACACATGTATGGGTTGCTGTGCCTCATTTGGAACCAGCCATTTGCTCAGGCTTTGATGAGGGCAAGGAGGGGTGAGCTGATGGCTCTGCTCTGTAGTGGGAAGGGAAGCCTGCTTTGTTCATTTTACTGTGCCTTCTTCCATTTTTACCCAGAAAAAGCTGATGCACTTTGTGTGGGCAAAGGACTGAAGGAGTAAGACAAGAAAAGTTATCGTCCCAGAGTTGAAAAACAAATCACTGTTTTTAATCTCTGGAAAAAAAAAGAGGTGTCAAAATGAAGATTCTGATCAAGGCTGAACAGTCATTTTTCTGTGAATGTATCAAAACTTAATTAGCTCTTGTAGAAGCTTTGGTATTGATGTAGGGCAACAAGAAAGTGTAAGACATAAACCAAGAATATTTGTACAAATGGTATTAAAGATTTCTCTTTTCAAGAAGTGAACAGATTAACTAACAAAATAATCCATTTTATTGGACAAATTGGTTAGAAAAGTGTGTTGTCTGGCTTACCTCCAACACAAATAATACTATTAACAGCAGCCATGGAATTGATGCCAAATTAAAAGAAGAACAGTCTGAGCTCTGAGTGACAGAAGTGGCCTTTTGCCAGGAAAGATATGTATGAATGCATGAGGAACATTTTATTCTTGTTTTTGTATTTACATTTGGCATTAAGAAGCCACCTAAGGGCTGTTAACATCTGAGGTGGTATAAATCTAAACAGGTAAAAGACAGAACAGACTTTAAAAGCATTTCCCAGCAATTCATCTTGAACACACAGCTACTAAGTATTCTCACTCTTTGAGTGCAGCACCACAAAATAAATTATCGTTTCACATTTTTATTAGCATTTCATTAGAAATAAAATCCAAAATGTTTGACAAACCATATTTCTAAAAGTTTCTGAAGGCAGGTTTAAGGCGAGAGAGGGATTTTTGTTTAGTTTGTAAAAGGGGTAGGGTTTGGGATGTCTGAGGCATTTAATTTTTTAGCACTGAAGATCCTGCTTCCCTCCTGTTGAGCCTTTTTAAAATTTTCCATGTATACCTGAGAACTCAGTAAGGCTCTTTCTCAAGGAGGGTGCTAGTCACCGTGAGGAAAGGAGCTGAAATCCAGCCATGAATAATAAATGTTTGGGAAACAGGTGAGAAATCATTTTTGCCTGATGGCTGAAGCTTTACCAGCATACTTAACAGCATCGATCAGATCTTAGCTGCCACAAGTTGCCTTCTGTGGAACTACCTTACACTGGCTGAGAATCTGGCCCTGTGTTTGATTTAACGGAGGCTCCAGTTCAGACTGAGAGCAAATTATGATGTGTACTGAATGGCTGCTGTCCAGAGGTGAGCTGGACCAGTCCAACAGGAGAGGCCCTGGCTGTCTCTGATCTCACTTTTTCAAACTAAAGACTATGAAAATAGTCATGGAAATGGGAAACAACTACATTGTGATGCATGTGTATGCTTGTAATCCCCAACAGTCTCTGCCTGTCATTTCACTATAAATATGTTCTCTGGAGGGACCATTCTTACATGGAAAATTCTGAATACAGTTCATGATTCTGATATTGAGTGATATTTTTTTTCTTTCCAGTGACAGTGCTTGTGTTCCCCACTTTTTGCTTTCACTGGACTGGATGTGAAAGAAAACTTTAGAAGATGCTCGTTTCAGGGAGGTATTACACTAAATACAGCTCTTTGAAGAAGTTTCCTAAGAATCTGTCCAGTCATCCATCTGTCCTATCTTCCCAGAAAGACTTTTGAAATTAGTTTCTTAATGAATAATTTTTTTCCCTGATTGATATAAAGTTCATTCTGTAATTCTATTCTACAAGTAGAAAAAATAGAAATTTGTGAACAAGGGTAATGAAAATTAGTTCCAATGAAACAAGAAATCCTAGGATATGTTGCTTAAAAGCTTAGGTTTCAGGATCACCTTTAAAACAGAGGTGCAGATCCTGCAGTGAAATAAGCTGAAGCCCACTCCTGGTGGCAAATCAGGGAAGATCTGCAAGCTGCTAGGTAAGAGACTTTCACTATTATTTGCAATTACTTCTCTTAGTTGGTCAAAATGTTTGTTTGAGATGTTGACAAAAATGTTGAAATCAGAGTACCATCAGCAGGTGGGAGTTATTTTTATGAAGATGAGTTGCTCAAAATGCTCGTTTGGAGGCATATGCAACATCATGAATACCAATGGCAAAACAGGGCAGTGGTCATTCTTCTGCCATAAAGCCTAGAAACAAATTCAGACAAAATAGATGAACCAACCAAATCAACCCTAAATCTGTTTAACAAGTCCTTGCAACTAAACCCTATTTAGTAAGTGGGCAACTCTACCCTCAATATTTTCTTGTTCTGACCACAATCAGAGGTGTTGGTGCCAGAAGTCAACATACCATGAGAGTGGGATTTTTTTTCCAACTGTACTGGAGCATAGGAAGTGCAAAGTGCTGTAGAGGAGAGCTTTCCTTGTGCTTTCAAGCTTTCTTGGATGGAGGTATCAAAAACTTTGGATAGGATCTGAGTTATACTGGCACTCCCAAACACTTTTCTAGTGTTTCCAATGCTGGTTTACAAACCATCTGAGGTTTGCCCATTGCTAATATGTTTAATCTTATCTAATCTGTTTTTTATTTAAACAGGGATTAATTGCATTTCTTTGTTCTTTGGTGACTTGATGCTAATCACATGCAGCACGCCCCTTCGGATCAGTTACATGAATGCCTGAATTGCTACCTTAGATGATGAGAAACATCTGGGAGAGGAAGTGTAGCAAAGGGGAAAGGGAAAAAAGAGGCAGATGGCTGTATTTGGGGTCTTAGCTGTCGTGGCAGGAGCATTTTTCAAATGGCTCTGTGGTTCCTCTCTTCTATTAAGACTTCTAAGTGTTTTTTTTTTCTGCCTTGGTCCTGCAGTTAGGGTATTGCCAAGTTCCTGAAAGCCTAAAATAACCCAAAACTGTCTTTATCAAGCAAACCTGGGTAGTTGGCAAGTTTGCACTCAAACCTTATTAATTCTATTGCAGGAGGTTTCCTGCATGTCTTAGCACTGACAAAATCCCTAAGGACCCCCACAGCTGTGAAATGGGCTTATGACATTAAAAGATGAAGACAAATGCAGAAAAAGAGACTCAAGCTTTAGCATAAGCAGAGAGGAAATTGGGGCCAGGATGATGTTATGAAGTCCAGTCCTGCTCTCTAGACTGGGCTGTTCAAGACAAGAGTGACATATGTGTTGTTGAACGTAGAGGCAGTGTCCATCAAGCTGGGACACCCACGGATTGGACCACAGTTTGGACATGTATAAAGGAAACAGGCCCTTATTGTTGTCAAGAGACCTCAATAAAGACCCAAATTGAGCAGTGCTGACATCACTTTGGTTTGTTATTGAACTTATCTTTCTCAGTGGCTAAGGGAAATGGCTTTCAATGTTTTTCAGAATATGGGTCTGTAATGGTTTTCAAGGATGTCCACAGAGAGAATTAAAAACTGTGCATGACAGACTGGCTTTTGGTATGCTGACTTAGAAGTGGTCCATTTATGCCCAAGGGTACACTGACTGTCAATGGAATACCTTTGGTCTGGGGGAAGTCCTGATCCTTGTAAAGCCAGTGACAAAATTATGAGTTTCATCGTAGTCAGAACTGAAACCTCAGCAACTCTTGTGGTGTTCAAGGAAAAAAGAAAACATTTCATTTCATGACTGGATGGGAGGCTCAGTAATGTAGACAGATTGTCCTGCAGCAATGCCAAAAATATCACCTGTGCTTTAGAGGAATAAGTAAAGGACTCCAACAGCCCAATCTCTGAAGAGAGGCATATTAATCCAGGGGTTAAACTTATATAAACTCCATAAAAATGCACAGCATCAGCTCAGCTGACTCAACTGCCTGCTTTAAAGGGATCTAGTGGGAAAATCAAACTACCTTTCATACAACTGTCAGTTAAAAGCCTAAAAGAAGTCCAACATTGCTCAGTGTCTGAAATCTAAACCAGAATTGATCAGTTTTCATAATATTGAAAATGAATGCTATAATTTTGTCCAGAGACTACCTTACTTGCAAGTCTATTGGCTGTCTTATGAAGCCCGGAACAGTCTGGTTGACGTGTCTTATTTCATATATGCCCTTGAATATGCAACATATTTAAATCACACTGGGCATAGTTAAGTGCATGTTTTCCCATATGTTACTTTAGTGGAAAACTAAACTGAGGCTTACCTGCAGGAAGCAGCATTTCAGTATGTCAGCATATTCACACTGACTGGAGCTCTTGCATAGGTCAGCAGGAACGAGCACTTAGAAAAATTCTTAAGGTAAGCTCTGGTATAAAGTGTGTGTAACAACCCTGATTCAACTCCCACAGGAGTTTATGAGGCTTAATTAATGCCAGAAAATTGGTTTAAGATCTTTGTGTGAAAGATGATAAAAAACTGTACAGAGGGTAGCTTGTGAGTCTTGCTGGTATTTCAGAGCTGAGAGATCTCCTAAAGCTTTGGGTTGAGCTCTGGAAGTGGGCAAAGAAAAGATGTGCAGGTGGGTTTGAGCAGGCATAACCTCATGACCTGTGTTGTCTGCTAATATTGCAGGTTGTCCTTCAGACCCAAGGCTGATACACTGAGCTCAGGAGATGAAAGCACTGCTCCTGCAGGTTCTGGTCTGCCTGTGTGAAAGAGATCTGTGCCAGGTCCTTTTGCAACTTGGGTTGATGTTGGCACTTTTTGACTTGTGAGGAAGCATAAGTGTGGTCTGGAGGATTAGCAGAGACTGCTCTGCCTCAGCTGGGAAGACCTGCCTGCTCCAGGTACTTGGTGTAGCTGGCTCTGAAGTACCAGCAGGGATGGGAGGATACAGCAAGAGGTACTCATGCCATGAGCACCCAGGAAAATTCTTCTTCCCTTTTCTTTGCCTTTGCTATTCCAGAGGGCAGTGAAGCTTCACAGGAGCCATTTGCTCCATCACTGCTGCATGTGAATGACAATACAGCACACCTGACAAGAAATACCATATCATATATGCAAGATGACAGTACTCTATGAACTTCATGATATTTTACAGAATCAGATCTAATGCATATGGTCTAATAAAAATCAAAGATAAAATTTGAATTGACACTGGGCCAAGGAAGGGAAAACATCATATGTAAATAGTTTAAGTGTAAAATTGCTTATATTGGAGTTTCTTTGATTTTTGGCTGAGACTTTTAAAATAAAACTGCAAATTCTTTCTCAGGTATTTTCCTAGAGAACTGCTTTTCAGAGTTTGGACTACTTAGGGTTGACAGACTTACTAGGTCTCTTACAAGTGAAAGCTTGTACTGGGCTTGAAGTAGATTTAAAAATAAGTTAATATGTAGTTTAAAAGAACAACCAACCACCATTCCTATCAACTCTGAACACTCTTAAATGACTGAGAAATTCAGATGTCATGATAGATGGTTGAGAAATGCCAGCTCAGTTGGAATTTCTCAACACATAAAAAAAGGTGGAAAGTACCTTATCTAAAAACCAGTACAGATGGTGCTGCATTAGCTTCTCTCTTTTGGAACTAATTAAGGTGCATTTTTTGGCTTATAGTGTCAGGCACTGGATACGAGCACTTTATAAAACCCATTAAGGATCCTCTGCCTCAAGATGTCTCTGAAGGCAAACACAGTGGTAAAGAATGGTGCTCTTGAAGATTGTGTTGTTTGACTGAATTTCCATTAAGAGTAAACTGCATATAAAATAATTGATTACGTATCCACCCTGGAAATATTTGGACTCCTGGAGGCAGAATGAGGGGTCAGTGGAACATCAGGCTGAAATAAACCTTCTAAACATGCCCATGGGTTTAATTCTGTGGGTTAACAAAAACAAAACTAATGGCCTGTGAAGTTTATCCGTTTGCAGTAGCCACAGATCCATACAGTATCACACACAGATATGAAGGTGTTCCTTGTTCGTATGGGGAAGTACTCAATGCCCAGAGACATTTTTCTTTACCTTTGGAGCTTCAAACACATTCCTCATTCAGAAAATTCTTTGCATTTCTAAAGAACACAATATTAGCTGATGATCTTTGATCAGCAGTTTTCTTTAACCACCATGTAAACAGGGAAATTCACTTTATTAGGGCTACAATAGGTGGTGGCAGAGAATTCTGCTGTCTAGTAAAGTTTCTGAATCCCCAAACTGATGCTTGATAAGTACCAGTGGATTTCAAACTTTGAATTTATAGGATATGCTTCTCTTTTCCAAAATCTCATAAAACAGGCACCGAGGGGAACATGAAAAGCAACCTAGCTATAAATACTTGAACTATACCATAAATTGTACACTGGAGGCAAGAAAGAAGGAACTCCTCAACTCAAGAGACAAGCAAACTCAGTAAATGGGAAGTGGAGGATTGCATGATGCCACAATGCATTTCTCCCATTCCATGTCCAGTGGGACTGAGGTAACAACTGGGTTCAAAAGAATCCAATCCCTATCACTGTCTCTACAGCTCTAGTCAACACAGTGAACTTCAGAGAATTGTTATTTTGAAATTCAAATGCAAACATTTTATTTTGGTTTTCACTTAGTTTTAAAAATATCTGTAGTTAGTTTCACTCATGTCAAAGTATTGGCTTGGAGGAAGTCTAACCTGATATCTAAGAGTTTCGTTTGAGGAATTTTTTGAGTATTAATCTTATGTCCTCTCCTATAGTGAAGAACATATAGTAACAATTTGTTCCTGATTATGTGTTGTGGTGAGCGTGGCTGCAACAAAGCTTTTGGGTTCAGAGTATTGAGGGTTTAAGTGGCAAAAATAAAGGAGCAGGAACAACAGAGCTGGCTGAAAACGAAAGAACTTTAATGGAAAATAAAACAGGGACGATGCCCAGAAACTGAATGCTGTATGGGGGCAAACTGCGAGGACCCGAAACAAGGGGGGTGTGACAATAGACACCCTCGGGGGGAGAACTTTCTGGAACTATGACCATGTAAGGGAAACAAGTAAGCAATAAGGGAACAGAACCTGAATCAATTAACATAACAACACTAAGGACTGTGGGAAGGACACTTAGGTTCACCCTAACTTTACAATGGTTTCTCAGGGCTTGAACTCAATGTCTGATTGTTTCTTGGTGAAATCTGGCTGACTCTGTGTCCCAGCCAGGCCGACTCCCACAATTATGCTGTATTTTCCTATAAGAAAAGGTGATTTAACTTGTGAGGGATGATATGTTAATCAATGAAAGCTACTACTTGGGACGATCTGCAATGATGAAAATCTTGAAAATCTTCTCAAGTTTCAGAAATCTGGACAACATTTGAGAGGCTGTGCCAAGCATCAGAGGAGGCAGAATTTGCTCCCTGAGTGCAATGGGAGGTTATTTTGGAAGAGTTTTGGGAGGTTAGGTTGCTGTGTTGCATCTTGTCTTGAGGCCTGATACAGCTGCTCATACACTCAGTGGAGAGAGTCACTTTAATTTTTGAGTGGAAGCCAACTGTTATTTAAAGACAACAAGGAAACTGATAAACAAATACAACAAAAGCAAAATAAATTAATTCAGCCAGGAAAATAGTACACTTTTTATGCCTTTTGTAATGTTGTTGACAAATGTCTTGTGCTTAACTTCCCTTTTTGCCTTTTATTTCGAATTAACAGTCTGGTTCGCCTAGAGATGATGTATGTTTTCTTATTATTTAGGATATATTTTCTATGTCATATATAGAATTTTTAGCTGTTTTTCTTATTGAATATGAAGTTGCTGTTACCTCCATGGTTTCAGTCTGGTCATAGTTAAAATTTTTGAGACCACACACAGGCCAGCTTCTTACTTTTGGCAAGAAAAAAACAACTGGTCTCATAAATTATATTCATAAATATGTAGTGTACTCATATGTGTGGCTTTCTAAATAAAGAGAAGGAAAACCAAAACCTGAGGAAACCTGGTAATTCTGGAGGAAGAATAATCTATTTTCTTGGGAAGAAAAACCTTCTACAAAATCTGCAAAACTGTAATTTACTCCTGACATTTAAAATAAATCATGTTTTTGTACAAGTATAATGTGAATGAAACTACTTCCAGAAAATCAGTATGGGCTTTGACCAACAGAAGTACTTGAAATATTGAACACTGGAAGTATTCAGCATTAGTGAACAGCATAGGAAAGCATGATTTATTATGCCAGGAGAGAGACTCTCTAATCACATAGGCCCCATTCTTAAGAGTGGGCAGTGGTCTTTTTTATGCACATGACCCTTTTCTGTTAAAAGAAAATATGGGCTGTGGTGGGTACTGTCAGTGGCTTGAGGCTGGTGGGAGTAATGTGTGGCCCTTCTTCAGCCAGGAAGCCAAGGAAAGAAACCTTCCTAGGCTCCTTCTTGGGGTTCAGCCTTTCTTCACTTTTGCACAAAACACAATAAATAGAACTTCTTTTTGGGGGGTGGGGTGGGGGGAGGGTGATGAGGTGTGTTGTCTTTTTTTTTTTTTAAATCTTCTTATGTTGATAATAAAGATGATTTTTGGGTCTTCCTGCCTGTTCTTTGTGCATGCAGAAACAGTCTTGAATTAACATACTTCCTTTCTGTGGCTTTGCTAACAGAATTGTTACCGTGAATAATAGTATTATTATTAACAATAATTATAATAATAATAGTGACATAGCAGTACACAGCTGCTAACAATTTGCTTGCTGTGTTTGGACTAATGTAGCTCCTGAAAAATGCCAAGGGTCAAAAATCTAGGAAATATGTACTATCTTCATATCATCAAAGCATTGTTTGGGTTGAAGGGACTTTTAAGGATCATCTAGTCCATCTTTCACTGCTAACATTGCTCAAAGCTCCATCCAATCTGACCTTCACTTCCTCTTGACCTCAGGCCTGGCCTTGGTTTGGCTTTACCCTGTCCCCAGGACTAAGCTTTCTACAGTGCCTGCTGTTCAATCTGCACTATTTTGGTTGGCTTTGTGCTATACTGAAAAATTTTACATACTGGATACAGGAATGACAATTATGCCCAAGGTAAGTTTGTTCCCTGCAGTTTGAACATCATATGGGTTTTAAGTTCAACAGTTTTCTAAAGGCTCACAAAGAAATCTCTTCTCTCATCTTCTTGTTAAAATTCCCCCTTCCCTAATGTGATTATATTACTTTTTTTTTTTAGTTTTTTTATTTTTCAATGTACAGCCCTAGCCTAAACTGCCCTAAATTGTTTGGTCACCCTCTATTATTTGGATAAAAAATTTGCAAGGCAAGCTAAAAAGGGCCAGGGGAGATGTTTGTGTGCAGGACCCTGTCAAATTTCATAAGTGGAAGAGTTTAGAAGACATATGTGACCAATTTTCATGGTTAGCTGATAGGAGATCAGTTGCCTGGGGTAAGAGCTGAAACTCATGCATCAGTGAAAATTATCACCCCCTGAATCTCTGGCCAGATGTTCACCCCTCATCTGATCCCGTATTATTTTCAGGTGTCCATGTCTTTGCTCAGGTATTGGACTGGAGGCTTTGAGGCATGCCTTTGGAATATATTTCAGACTCAGACATTTGATAGGGCTATGACAGAGCTTTGTTTCTTCACTCCTGCCACAGTGCTGATCATTGATAAAATATATTCAGAACACTCAAAACAGTTGGTCACCAAATTTGTAGTAGTGTAAACAAGATGAGGGCAGGATTCTCTGTCACTTCAAAGCTGAGGGCTAAGGTGTGAGAAGCATGAATAATGCTGTTAATGCACCTTGAAGTTACTCCACATTAGCCCTGAAGGCTCCTTGTTTTATAGATACAGCCAGAGGACAAATATTTCTTCTGCAAAAGAAATGACATTTTCTTTTGACGCGTAAATCCAACCCCACTCAAGAGATGTGTATGCCTGTCTGTAGGGCCCTGAGGGAATACTTTAAAAAATTTTGCTGTGAGGGAGGTGAGGGCACAGGGTACATGGTCTTCATACTCTGTCCCTGTTGTGACAATGGCCATTTCAAGCACTGCCTATGAACTTGTGTTATGTGATAGGCTAGTAATAGAACTGGTGGGTCACAGGGCTGAGGGGAATCCTCAGCTCCCAATCATTGCCCATATGACACACACTTGAAATGTGTTGTAAGAATGCATGTGAATTATAAGACATCTTGAAGTGAACAAAGCTCTCCAGAGGAGCTGCTCTTCCTGTGAGGAGGGGAATCTGGGGGACAATTCAAAGAGGATTTCCCACTAGAAGGCATGGCACTGAGGAAATCAGAGGGAAGAGATGCTACCTTCATGTAAATTCTACTCAGACAAAACTGAAATGTGTCCAAACTTAATAGTAGGTACATGTTCCCACCTGCACAGCAAAGTGAAATGGAGATGAGATCTTTGTGCTAGATGGAGAAGCACATTTCCTGCCGAAAGAACTTGGAATAAGAGAGTGCAGAATTTGGCTTCATTTCTGTGTACCTGTTTGCTTTTTGTTGGAATATTGCTACGTGATTTTTTATTAATTCCCAAGAAGCCACTTGGGAAGTGGCTATTCCATGGCTTCTAAGCTCAGGTAACTCTCTGAGTGTTTAACAGTGACCATTGGTAATAGTCAAAAATATATCCTCGTATCATGTTCCCCTGTGCTGTATTTACTACATTTATGTCAAGCCTCCCCCCCCTTCTCCCCACTTCTGGATTTTAAAACACTAGACTAGAAAGATGAAGAGCATGTCTTGGAGTTTCAAATGATACATAAGGTTGATTAATAGTGACCTAGAGGGTCAACTGAAATTTAGGGCTAGAGTTTCTAGTAATGGAGGAGAAAATTACTGAAAAGCAAAAATCCTAATTTTCCTCCTTTAGGCACAATAATAGCCATTGTCAAGTTTCCGAAATATAACACCATGGAGCTGTCTACTGAAGGAAGCTGCTGAAAGCCCTATTAGTAAAGTCATAGGGAACAGGACTGAACAAATTTGGAGAAGGTACTCTGGGGAACATTCAGAAGGGTGGTGAGATGATCTGAGGGCTCTTTTGATCTCTGTTATTCCTGATTTTAAACCCTGGTATTACGGCAATATTACTGCATGTCACATAGTGAAACAGGAGAGAAGGAACAAAACAGTGGGATCTTGAAAAAGACAGGGGAACTTCTGCTAATGTGAGAAATAAAGCCAGACATCAGCAGACTTTTGGAACGGAATTGGTGAATTTCTGCTGTAGACTTGTGGGGAGAGCTATCTTTAGGGGTAAATTCCCAGAACAATTGCCCAAAGGCCCAGGACATGGGCAGAGGCTCATTCCATACTAAACTGAGTAGTGCTGCGAGTCATCTAATACGAGGGAAGGGAGAAGGGCCCACAGTTTAACCTCTGCCTGAGGTCCTCATAAATCTGCTGCTGACTCTGCCTGAGAATGTCAGAGAATGAGAGGAGATGGGTAGAAGGCAAGCCCTGTCACACTGGCACCTCTTATTTCATTCCTGTCACAGCTGCAGCTCCTGTCTCTTGAGGACTGACACCGTTCTTGTCTTTTCATACCCCAGGATGAGGCTGCAGATTTAGTTACAGATACCAGGCACACCATGAAGCTGGACAGAGTGCTGGATATTAACCTCCCTGTATTTTCATTTTCTTTGTATATTCTGTGAGTGAGCCAGGACAGCTTAACTGGCAAGGCTCACAGAAAGAATAAATCAGCGTAGTGGGAATGGAGCTGCCATGATTTACACAGATGAAATCCTTGTGTCTGTATTTTCAGTTTGCTTCTGTAATTTATTGACTTTTTGTCCTTTTAGTTTGACTCTGCCTTCATCCAAGGGTATCACAATGCCATTCCCACTTCATAGTATTTCATCATAAAACAGAAAGTCATTTACTCTTTGGGGGTTATTTGATGTCTAAGAAGTCTTTCATCTCCATGATGCTGTTTTAGGATAAGAACCAAGGCATTCTGTCTGTTTTGATATTACAACTTAAAGAACACTTGTAAATATTTCATTATCAAGAATGACCTGTTCCCAAGCCCTCCCACATCAGAGTTTTAGATCACAAAGAGGTAACTGAAGGCAGTCTTTCCCTGATGAAGGAAAAACAGCAACTTTGAAAGAGGAGGTCCTCAAAGACCTTAAAATGGAAATTGATTCCACAAATAGGAATTTGTTACCTTTAGGACTTTTATGAATTTAGGATACTTATGAAAAATGCTTCTGTCTTCTGACTAACCTATGTGGCTTGGCTGTGAATGTTAATACAGTCCATAGGCAATCAGATAAGACTTTTCTTTTTGACATAAGTATTTGTGGAAACATCAAAATGATAGGTGTTTCATCTGAAATTGAATCTACAAAGATAAACTGGGACCAGCATGTGACACAAGCATGATTTTTACCCAAGTATGACAGGAAGAAATAACCTGTCAATATTTCATATTATGAGGTTATATGATTAATCATACCTTTTTTTTCATTCTAAGTGGAGGTAGATACATGAGGACAAGACAGAAAGATATTTCAGATAGAGATAGCAGACAAGAGAGACAGAAGAAGAGTGATGGGGAAAGCATGAGAGAGATGCAATTACTTTTGAAGATGATTGGACAGATTCAAGTTCCACTTTGTATTAGTGTGAATTTTGAAGAGTTCCCTTGGGCTTACATGATACTCTTTCAGGGTTTATGATGGGCAACTAAAGTCATAGGCAAGGTCATTGTTTCATGTAAATGTCATCCCATTGAATTAAAAAGTCTAATTTACCCGAGTTTGATAATTACTTTTACTCTCACTTGGTTTTTAATATTAAAAACCAGTAATTTCAAGGAATAAATAATTAGTTTCTGAGTTTAGTCCATCATACAGTTTGCATATAATTGATTCCTCATTCATTAATTTACATTAGACAAATCAGGAATAGCTATGTTACTGTTAGCAACTAGACCTGGGTTTGATAGCATCATGACCTGCATTTGCATCTAACTGCGCACTTGCCCTAGTAACTGAAGAAATAGTCCCAGTGATATTAGTAATTCTTATATTGCTAAGAGTTGTAGAGAAGTGGTTTGCAATGAGATAAAGATTAAAAAATAAAAATAAAAATAAAATAGCATTACCAATATGCATATCTGTTTGTGAAACAATCATAATATTTTATGGGTTTTTTGTCTCACAGCTATTAGCTGCCACCATCTTCATATCTAAATTAATCTCTGGTATTTAGGAAGAAAATGGTCCACAGAACTTTCCTGGGGTCAGTTTATTTACTTAAAGTTAACAGTTTATCTGTTACTTAAATTATGGGGAAAAAAATCTGAGGTGCCTTTGTAAGCTGCCATAGGTGTTGTACAAGGAAATACGTTGGCATCTTGAGATTTTGCATGGCTTCCTCAATATTCCCCCACCCATGCAGGGCTGAAAGAACTATCTGAACACCATTTTCAGCTGCTGTGAAGATATTTCACATGCTACTTGTAAAAACAATGATTTCAGTTAACAGTGAACAAATTTTGGAAATATTTTGAAACCAAAGCTGGTGTGGGCTGAAGGCACGGAGAAGTTGCAACTGCCTGGTTTGGTGATGCCAATTGATATCATCAGGAAACCATTTCTCATTATTATTACCATTTATAAAGAGCAAGAACACTGTTAATGTCATAGTTGTTATTAATCTGAACAAATATTAAGGGAAACAACACTGCTTTACTACAGAGATAGTCCTGACACATTCATGAATTGCCTAAACCCCAGTGCCTTATATTGTAGGATTTCATCTCTCTGTGCTGGGTTGTCACATATTTCCTGGTGCTCAGGCAGATGCTTCAGTTAACCATAACTTTGGTAGTTTTTCCTGATTCTTAATTACAGCAGTAAAATGTTAGGAAAAGTCTCGCTTGTCAAATGTTTTAAATACCGAACTATTTTAAAGTGGCTTGCTTTATATAAAGATGTTTGTCAAGTCAAAGAAGCAGGGAACATATGTGATCCATTTCACAAAGTGAAATCTAAGGATTTACCTAAGGACACAGGAATGTTGTGAAGTAATATTTATAAATGTCACAGGTGTTGTGGTAATTGTAAATTGGCAGCCTTACATCATTCTGCTGTAATTGGCTTTGAATTCCAGTCTCTGCACTGTTATTTGAATGTCAATAATTTCATATCATGCTTGAAAGCAGAATGAAACAACTCTTTTAATTGGGGAAAAACAACCGTAGTGACTCACTCTGGTGCCTTCCACTGCCATTTGGAGATGTAAGCTGGAAAGGCTGGGATTCTAAGGGCACCCAATTTTCTTATGGGTGACACTGGGTCATCATGCATGCCAGTGTATTTCCTCTGCTGGGAAAATGATCTGAACTCTTACAAGAAATAAAAACTCATGAAACATATGAAAGTTATCTTCTTCAGTGAATAAAAAAATTGTGGTATATACTAACCAGCTGTTGTGTACTTAGTGGAAAAACTGACTGCTCATATTATTTAAATTCTGTGATCTAAAAATTCATGGTTGTCATGAAATGCAGACTTAAGGCTCCTGTTAGTCAGCTGTAACTCTGTCCCATATGCCTGTGCTGTAATGGGACATAGGAAAAAGGAAAGTGGATATATAGTTATGGATAAATAGAAACACCATTTAAATCCAAATCCAGAAATCATATGAATACATGTTCATCTTTAAGACAGTGATTTACCATGTCCAAGCCTAATAAAGTGAATGGAAGTATTGATATGTGTAAAAGTTAAGCACACACTGATGGCTTTCACCAGACCCAGGATTCTCTGTCCTGTGAGATTTGTACTCTTTAACATGAAAGGAACTTCTGTGCCTATTGTCAGAAGCAGGGCCCTCTAGATTATTTTCTAGATTTTGGAAACCTTAAAACCTTTACGACTTCTCTGTTTTGGTCTGATAATTATTTTCAGAGTTAATAAAATAATGCCAAGAAAAATGCTTACACATCTTAATTCATTAATTTCTTGGATCTGTTCCTAACTTCTTTGCATTCTCCCCTCAAGTCAACAGAAGTGTCCATACAAGCAAGATTTAAACCTTTATTATTAATAAAGGCATAAAAATGCTACTTTCATTTAGAAAATTCAGATTACACAAATCTGTAGGTGGTTGCCTTTGTGACAGGGTTGTTCTTATTTGCAACTGTCAAGGTATTACATAGCATGTGACACACTGGGCTTTGTAACATTCACCTGATCTTAGATGAGAAAGTATGTTCTTGAGAGCTGCAGTATCTGCAAACACTAAGGAAACTCAAAATGAACAGTTGTGTTCTCCATAGCTTTATTAAATACGTTCAGCTGAAAAATAAGTAGAGGACTAACCTCCTTTGCCATTGTATGCTTCCTTCTGTTAAGGAAGGTCAGCTTCCTTCCATTTGCTTTTAATGGGCTTTAACATTAGGAAAAAATCTGGATACTGAGAATATCAAATTAGTGTCTACTTAAACAACTGTACATAATTAACTTTCCATGCAAAAAAACTTTTCATGTCTGTTCATGTATTATTCTATCTATCTCAAAGCGAATAAGTTAGGAGGAAAACCAAAACAAGTAATTAATATTCAGAACATTGACTGCTACCCTAGGAACCAAACCAGAAGTTAAGAAGTCAACATGATAGTTGGGGGATCTAGCTGTAGTGTCACATGAAATAAGGGATAGTCAGAATCTGAAAGGAAAAAATGCTCTTTCCACAGACCCACACATACTTAAAAACTGGAAGGTGTAATTTGATATGCCATAAAATATAATTTAGATGGGTCATAAGAAAGAAGCTGAGTGAAAATCAAAATACAGATGCAGAGCTGAACAATGTCATAGTAATACCACTGAAGCTGCATTTTGGGGATAAGCTAGAAAGAAATATAAAACTTATTAGTGCATATTACAGACAACTGATTAAGGGATATCACTATCTCTAATTTGGAGCATATTATAGAGAGGGAATATATTAATGTACGACTGGAAGATCCAGTCTGAAATCTCATATCCCCAAGAACCTGGATATTGATACCACTAGTTGCTCTAGAGAAAGCACATAGACCATGAGACAATGAACACATTGAAATTTGGGCTTTTAATGTAGGAAAATAACAATTTTATTACAGTGTAGCTGCAATGCTTAGCACAGAAATATGTGGACAGGCTGAAAGCACAGGGAGGTGTCATGAGTATGGGAATCTGGGGCTTCCCTGCAGTGATCTGGTGTGTCCTGCAGGTACTTGGTCCAGCATGGTACTTGCTGTTGTCCTCTAACAATTCGGTGTCCTGTCCTGTTCATGGACAGCTGGAGGTCTCTGCTTTGCTATTTAAATGTCCTGGCTCAAAGGCTGTCTTTTCAATCACACATTTGCCTTTTAGTCACACACCAGCTGGCACATGGGGTTCCTGTCACACACCACTAGCAGCTATTGGTGTTGTGGAAATACAAATAGTGTGGTTCGCCTTAATTTCACCCAATGTGCTAGGTCTTTTCCCAAGTACTTTTTGAATCATTTATTAAAAAAAAAAAAAAAATAAAAAAGGTTGATTTCATAGATGTCAAGGATTAGGAATGGTATTCCCCAATTTAGTGCTCCCACCAAACCTGCACCAGCAGTTTCCTCTCCTGTCCAGTTGGAAGAACAAAAGATAAAGATCACAGATTGAGACAAGAACAATTTACTGGAAACACTAATGAGATAAGAACAATAGCAGCAAAAAAATTAATAACAAGAGTGTACAAAGAGAGGGTGATTTATATGCAAAATTCTCACCAAGTCTGGGACAACGAAAACCAATGATGCAGAAGCCCCTTACCCCAACACGCTTTTTTCCCCACTGCAAGCCACGCCCTTCTTTCCAGAAGTGCCCACATAGCGCCAGGCTCCACCCCAAAAAACCTACTGGTAAAAAAATTAACTCTGTCCTGGCCAAAACCAGAATAACAATGACTAAAATTTCAGACATATTTTTCTAATTAAAGAGATCTGTTTGCAGCTTGTAAAAATTAATAAAGATATACAAAGCCTTTAGATGGCTGGATTTGCAAGGGCTTGAGTATATGTTACTGAGAGTTTAATATTAATGGTAAAGGATAAACAGTCTTCTGTGATAGATTATACATAAAGTTGCCTTGTAAATATTTAATAATTGATAGAGATTCAAATGGGAAATAAATAAAAACTGATACTATTTGCTTGAAGTTTTCTTCCCTGCATTGAAAAAGGAATGCCTATTCCCCAATATATTTGGGAGAAGGAGGTAAATTTGCTGCTTTCACATCCCTATTTTAGTGCTGATGGAAGGAAAGAAGATTTTCATGGAATCCTTTCTCCTGTGCTGTTCCATCTTCTGTACTCCTTAGGATTCTTACCATAGCTGATGGCTTTCCATTTCAAGAACTAGACTGAGATTAGCACAGGTGACAAATTACACTCCCTCTTGTCCTCGTCATGGCCTTGTTCTGCATTTACAACCGTGCCAAAATTTTGGTATTAAAGGAGCAATCTCTGCTCCCAACAGTAATCTCTTTGGCTTTAGGGGGATTTTTTGCATGATACAGGAGGGAGAGTTGAACAACTGCACCCTAAAGACAGATGAAGAATATGAGAAGCTGTGAAAACCACGTAGTTATGAGTAGGCTGGGTATCACTGACTCTCAGAACACAAGTCTTTTGCTTCTTCCTTGTGTCCTGTTCACCAAATTACAAATGCCTCCCATTCTTCAATGTATTTGTAATTTGGTATTGTCAAGTTTAGGAGTGGAGGCCAACTGAATGCAGGAAGCATCACCTGCTCTTCTGTTGTTCACTGGGACTCCCACCTTCATAAGCATGTCTCCTGACTGATGCTGGTATTTTCATTGTGAAAATAAATATAGAAGGCAACACTCAGAGGCTATTCCCTGCCTGGCTGTGTTTCCTACAGAAATTAAGTAGCAGAAAAATGAACCAAATGTTGTTGCACTTTATGTTGGTTTTCCTCCTAATAACTTTTGAGTCCACAGGCCAATTTTGACTCTATTTGACAGAAGGTAAAAGGTTTTAGGATTATTACCTTCCTACAAAGCTGGGGAAATAAGCATCTGGATAGAGGAGATAAGGCCAAATGAGTGCCCTGCAGTTGGAAAAGCAGATTCATTAAGCCTGACAGCAGCCTGCTGGCCACCAAGCCCAGGCTGTCTATGTCCCTGCCTTTTCCTGGGTGAATGTGTCAGAGGGGAGGTGGGCTGGAGAGGGAGTAACTCTGAACAGTGCAGGAATATTTACCCAATATATAGAACATATTCCTGTAATTCTGATCAGGAAAGGTTTTGCATAGTAGGAAGCACTGGAGATCATGAATTAAAAAAAAAATTGCAGTTCTGAGCAAGCACTGATACTCTGTTGTGGACCACACTAATCCTAAAATTGGACCTGTGTATGAAGCTCAGATAAGCATAGGTGAGATGGCGAAATCTGGGATAAAACCAGGAAACAGGTGAAGTCTGGTGTTTTGAAGTACTTATAGACAATTATCTAAATCTATACGATGGCTTCAGTTGTTGTGGCCTGATTTCCCTGGTTCTGAATCTCTGAAGCACTCAGCAATACATAATAGTATTCATATTCAGGTCAGTTCTCTTTAGGGGGCTAGATAAATGTGGATTTAAATGAATAATTCTAGAAACTTGAATTTGGTTTTGAAGTCTGATTTTCAGACATGATGAAAAGTAAAGACTCCCATCTGAAGCCCTGGTCATCTGATCTTTGCAAAAATAATTTAAAAATCACCAAGTTCAAGGTTGGAAGTTACCGCGGCTCTTAATTTTGGAGGGGAAGTAATTAAAATATTGAGTTTTACTCTGAGAGGCTATAAAGTGGAGAGCATTTCTGAGAAACTGTATTATCTATTTTTTCAATAGAAATCTGCTTTCATTAGCCAAAACATTATCAGCAGACAGTCATATTGGTGGTGATAGAGTGTCACTGTATTAGGGTAATTCCCCTGCATGAAAGACAAAGAGAAATTATTCAGCTCTTACCTCTCCTGTAGACTTTATTTTGCCATAGCCACCTGTGGGGCCCCCCAAAAGTCCTCTGTTTCCTTCCTCCTTCCCTTTGCATCTCCATCTTCCCATATGCTCTCAAAGGGTGGGTGGGTTGTCAATAACTAGGCTGTCGGTATCAGAGTCCTATGGCATTTCAGGCTCTTGAGACAGTGCTACAGAAGTGTTGGGAACTGTATGAGCTTTTAGGCTGACATAACAGAAGAATAGCTGGGGAGGAATGTGAAACCACACTCTTCCTAAATTCTCTTCTGGAGTTTCAGGTCTGGCATTAGAATAAGAGAGAAACTTTTTTTCTTTAAGGATTATTTTCGACTGAGACTATGTGGAGGACCCCACCTTAGGTCTCACAACTCATATAAAATTTGAACAAAAAAAAGTACACTGCTATAGAAGCCTTACTCTCCTATTATCCATAGAAACAAGAAAGCTGAGTGGTTTTGGCAGAGGATCTGCTAAAAGCATTCCAGAATGATCTAAAAACAAAATGCACTGCACAAAACCATTTTGTAAACTAGAAGTGGACACATTTAAAGTGTACTTAAAACAAAATAAGTATTGAAACAGCAACTTTGATTTTACCAAAGAGGAAGGTCTGTCTAATAATGAATTTAGTATTGAAAGGACATATAAGATAATTTTTTGAAGTAGCCTGTTATAGCAGGCTTTCATAAGGCTTCTAGCACACTCTTGTTTTGAATCAAGATTTGACTACTAAGATTCTGACCTGCAAAGACATTTAAATACCATTTTTCTATTTCCTGAATACCAGTTAGGTATCTGTTCAAGAGATGTACCTTTTTCAATCAAAACCTGTATTTTTATACTACATAAGACAGCTGAATGGGGTAATGGATATGTGGTATCTTTCTATTTTGTGTTGTCTCTATCCACATCAAATCTCAGAACAGAAAGAGGTTTTATACAAGAGAATATCTCCACATTTTCAGACTCTGAGGTAGATTCTTGGATCTCAGGGCAGTGAGCAACCTCTTCAATTGAGATCTGAAATAGAGATGCACAATGTAGTGGAGGTCTCCCCCAGTTCTGATGACCTGCCCCATGTAGGGTTTGCCCAATGATTTTGTGTAGCGCTGTCCCTGTTGGCCCATGCTGGTTTGTTCTTTTTTAATATAAGTGCAGCACGTCACAAGAAGACAGAGTTCTTTGGTACTTCCAGACTTTTTTGATACCTCCCAGTGCCCACAAATAAATAGTAGATTCTGCTTTTCTGCCCTAACAGATAGTTGATTCTTTGTCAGTGTTTGCGTCATATTAGTTAAAAATGTAAAAGTTGAAATGCATTGGAGGCGAACCTTACAGATCTGATCTGGAGATCTTCTCACAAAGGATTTACTATTGCTTCCTGCTGCACCAGAACCATATTCTTGGTATGAGTGCCAGAAGAGTAAATAATGATATTTTTCCTTCTCACTGTGAAGAAAAGAGAAAAGAGGAAAGCCTGAGTGCTCACTGCCCCTCTCCCCTTGCACGCTTCTGATGTTGAAATCTGGCAGCTTTGGTTTCCATGGATTTGTGTATGTGTGTGTGTGCTTGGAGACTCTCTTAATTTGCATGGTTCACTGCCAGGTGAGAAAGAGTAATGCCTGAATGTACAGAGCAAACATAGCTGGAGTATCAGACTACAGCTTGCTGGAAGGGATTGAAATGGTAGCTGCTCAAGACTTGCAGACCTTTGGCAGGGCTGTAAAAATACAAATAATACTAAAGAAAGGGAGACATTCTGACCCCAGCAGCAGCAGGATGTCTTTGTGTGCAAGTTCATCCAGGATCTGACTAACTGTGTCATAAGGTCCATGTGGAACGTGTGAAGATTTGCAGTAATCCCTTACTGAAACAAGACAGCAGACTTGACAGCCAAAAATGGCTCATGCAGCAGGACCCTGGCAAGGGAACAAGTCTGAGCACAGTTCCATATGGACCTGAGCTATCATCCTTTCATGTAGCTTGGCCTTAATACTAATGCCTGAAATAATGCCCTCCTAAAATCAGCAGACCAAACAAATGATCAACCAGCCGGCCAAAGGAAGGAACAGAAAAGAGCTGTGACCATTCGGATGAGCTGGACAGTCCTATAGCCAGCCCTCAAGACTGGATTTTGGCTGTGATGCCTGAGCCCCACCCCAGGTGTGGTGTGAGACTCAGAGGCACCGCTAGCAGGCTCTCTCTCCCTTTCTCACTTCTCACTTTCTTTTCCATGCCATCAGCGCTCCCTCTTTATCCTGCTGGTCTCCCAGCAGTGGAGCAAGAGTCATCCTGCTGAGCTGAACCCTGCAAATTGTGAGGGCAGAGGCTGTGAGCATCACATAGGGGACAAGTGTCCAGCATCTTGCCTGTGCCAGTGCTGCCAGGCAGGACCAGTCTACATCTTGGTTTGTAGGCAGAGATTAGTCAGGCAAAATTATTTTAGCTGCCTGGGACTTCTCCTGACCAAACACATTATGCTGTAAAGTCACTAATTTAGCTTCAAGTCAACTGCACTAAGGTAATTTATTTTTGCTTGTACAGATAATGATTTGGAGGACCAAGACGACTGAAGTTTCTCAGTGGTTGTCCTGCCCCGCCAAAGCCTACTTGTCCTTTTTGGTCTTTGACAGGATGAAGGGGACAGCCCAAGCAGTGTGTCCCAGTCCTGCTCATTGCCTGACTTTACACGTGCAGTATAGTAGGACCCACAGCTGGTCTGTGGGTTAGAGAGGGTTAATGAATGAGGTTTGCTTTGAGAAGTATTCTCTGACCAAGGCTGTTGGCCTGGAGACCAAGAAGAGAAGAAGATAAGCAAGAAGAAACCTGTGTGGGGAAAAGTATTTTTAGGAAAGTTTTATGGAAAACAGAGGCATAGATAGCTTTACACCAGTCAATGTTATGTTGACTAATTGTGGCCAATGAAGAAAGTGTAAACTTCGTAGAGTGTATAAAAGACAGCTAGCTGTTGTAATAAATGGGATATTAGCCTTCTGGAATGTAGTGTGTCTATGTGTGCCACACCCGCCCCTACAGTGACAGTGCAGCTGATAGCTTGTTTGTGTTTCACACTTAAACTTCTCTTCTGCTATCATCAGGATTAACAATTTCTTTCTGCAGCACTTTGTCTAGTGAATGCAGCTCCAGTTACCACACCAGCAGTGTAAATACAGCCAGAATATGGCTTCTGTATGAATGCATTTGTGTGTGTGCAGGCACATGTATGTGAGTGTAAGAACAACAATCCTATGAAAATTTCAATATTTATACCAAAAGCAGAGAAACTTCAGTAAGCCACGCTTTCAGAGAAAGAAAGAGAGAAAGGTTAATCACTGATATTTAACATGGAGCATTTCTTAAAATAAAACCCAGCTTACAATAAAAAATAGAGAGGGGTTGTGCAACTTTGGCGTGATAAGTGGAAAATGACCAGTTTGAAGCCATGCAGCCCTCACTCTTTGGCACAGAGTTAGTTCCCTTGCAAATACAGCCGCACATTTCCTTTTGTAAAGAAATGTCGTTTTGGGGGGCAAAAGGAAAATATGAATACCGCTCTGGAGCAGCACTCCTGGACCCAGTCTCCTATAATAGCCCTAGAAAAACAGGGCAGATGATGTCATGGCAGCTGCTGATTGTCTGACAGACAGTTTCCGCAGCGCAACATGAGGCCCTTTGGTCTCCCTGTCAGGGAGATTGGCAGCTGAATGGCACCAATGAGCGCTGGACTGTATTCCCTCTGGGAATGCTGCCCTCATTGATGGACAGAAAGCAAAGGGAAAGATTGTCTTTGAACCTGAAAAGAATCCCCTTTTTTCTTCCTAAAGCTCCTGCCCCCGCTCTCTGCAGCTCTTTTTTCATCCTCCTTTTTTAAAGGTGTTTTGTTCTACAGCAGTTACTGAGCTTAATGGAACTGAATGACTTTTCCCCTTCACAATCTGTCAGTCAAAAGCTCAACTCCAGAGCTGTTAAATGAAGTCCTTTCAGAGTCAGACAGAGGAAGAATGTGTCAGTCATCCAACAGACCCTGTTGTGTTTTAATCTGTCAGAGGGGTGATAGGGAGAGCAGCCGGGCTCGGCAGGGGCACGTTCCCAGCAGCAGCTAAGAGGCCCTGACAGATCCAGGTGCTGGAGCCAGAAAGTCACCCGGCCATAAACACGGCGAGGTATGGCGCTCCCAGCCCCCCGAGCCCGGCTTTGCAGCCGCCTGTGAAATGTTTGGGCAAACTTTCAGCAAAGGTTTCACTGTGAGCATTTCCAGCAGAAAGCCAACCTTTAAGCACGGGATGGGTCTGCGTAAGGCATGGCTTTCAAATTAATATAACTCTTAGCTAAAACACTGGAGACAGTAATCCTCCGGATGAAATGCATTTAGATAGACTATGATTCCAAGCCATTTCTGCCAAATTACCTTAATTTTTTGAGTTTCCCCCATTATATGGCATTCCATTAATCTTACCTATTAAGTTAAGACTGATGTGCAATTTGTTCTGGGGCTGAACAGTTGGTCCCATTCACTCAAGTGCCGGTGTTTCACTACACATTATGAGAAGTACTCACTGTTGCTCTAATAAGAATAATGATCCTTTACTTTCATTTCAAGGGTTTGCTATTTAATCTTTTTATTTTTTTTTTCCAGTGAGGGAGTAGATTTAAACAAACAGCTCCTGTTCTTATCAGATCTCATAGGAAATGTCTTTGGCCTGTTTTTACAGAGATGGCAAACTGTGGTTCAGCACACAATGTAGTTCTGTGTTACTGTGGCAGCTGGACTCCTGATGCACTCAAATACGCTGGCTTTCCATCTGTAATAAAGTGGGTTTATGAAGTGGGTTTGTGTCCCCTGCAGGGCTGTTGCATTTTTGCTCTGTTTTGCATACCTGTTCTCTGATTCAGGCCCAGCAGAGCTGGCAGAAGGGATTCCCAGCCTGGGAAGGATGCTGTACGGGATAGCATTTTCTTTTTCAACCTGTCTGCCTGTTCAATTGTCTGCAAAATCTGGGAAAAACAGTGGACTCTCATAGCTTGTCATCACTAGTTTAGACAGCGTATCATGCTAGTATTTGCTTAAAAGCTTCAGCAAAATGCATTCTCTCTACCTTCTCCCACTATGTCCCCAAAGATTTCACATGTATTTACTCAGAATGATGAAGATCTATCTGTCTGTGGGATTGTGACCAGTCCTGAGCAAGGACTCTTTTGGAGTTTCAGCTGCTTCTAGAAACCTGTCTTTCATCAATCCAGATAACTGGCTAAAGAAAGTGTCACTGCTGTAGAAAACTGATTATCTAACAGGTTAAGCTCGGAAATACAGGGCTTGCTTGGACAGAGTCCTAAGAACAGCACCTGACTGATACGGTGACAGAAAAAGTTTACAGTGTTGACAACTCTTACCATAAATTTTCAAGTTAGTGGATATATCCTAGGATAAACAGAGTGCTTTTCTTTCACTGAACTAGATCAACAAACAGCTAACAGCCAGTGGGGTACAGAGCCCTTGCAGGGATGTAAAGGTGTGTAAGTAGTCACCTCTCTGGTCTTGACTTGTTTCCTTTCACAGTCAAAAGAAAAGAGAAAGATACATTTTTTGAAAACTGCCTAGGTGCCGCTGTATAATTTTGCTGTGAATTACTCAAGGTGGAGAATAACCTGAGATCATCCTGCTAAACCACGTAAGAGTCCCAAAAAATATGGTAAGTTGAAGTTTGCATTTGGCTGAAGAAACCTCTCTGCATCTATTTAGATGGACTTGAGTTCTCTAGGAACCAAGCTGGTTTGCCAGGTAATTGAGTTAGTAGGGTATCTGCTCTGTATCTGCTGTGCCCCAAAAGAAAGTGTTGCAGTGTGGCTGGGATGGTCAACACAAATCCACAAGAGGGGAGCCCACAAGGACTCCTGCTCCATCTGTCACTCAAGACCAGGCTTAGGGTGGAGGAGGTGTGGGAGGGCATGAGTGAATGGAGTCTGTTGTCATGTAGATTATTTATCCTCAATGTGGAGGAGTAATTAGACCCAGAGGGCAGTCCATCACTGTCCTCAGGCTGGATCAGTGGAGACGGACTGGCTCCTCTTCCAGCGATGCTTGGAAAGAAAACTGTGCAGCACACTGGGCCCCGTGTGGAGCACAGGGTGATGGTGCATCTTGATGTGGTCAGAAAGGTCATCGTCCCCACTGAAAAGCAAGAGAAGCCCGAGGATCACTGGCTGACAAAGGCGGTGGCCTCTTGTCTGCATATGGACAGGAATGTAATTGCTGAACATAAGCTGTCCTTGTTTCACGGAGAAGGATCAGACAGCCCCGTTGGGGTTCAGCTGATCTGAGGGAAGGCATGGCCCTTTATGTGTATTGAAAACCCCTCTGTAAAGAAAGGTTCCTTTAACAGTGCCGTAGCTGATAGCTGAAACAAAAACCCAGCCACACTGCCTGGGCTAGCCTGCAACATGGGCTGCAAAATGTGGGAAATGGAATTTCTGAACTCTCAGAATGCACTGAGATCTTCCCAGGCTAGTTAGTGTCCTTGCTCTTCTTTTTTTTTTTTTTTTAACTTGTTTTGTTTTGTTTTTCTCAGATCTGTAACTTACAACAAACTAAACAAATTTTCTTTGCATGTAGGTTTGGTTATTGTATGCTTTTAACTACATGTGGTATGATCCCATGTGCATGCAGGCAAGTAAAATATAATTCCATTGATGGGAATGCATGATATATCTGTTTGGATGTCTATCTATCCTGTCTGCATGCTCAGCCATGGAAAATCTTTGGGTTCTAGCAGCTTGTCACTCACTCAGCTAAGTAAGTTTTGAGCCATCTCAACATCTGCTTAAAAGAGGCTGGACTGCCACTGAATTGCAAAGGTTCAATTCAACCCATATAAATGGAAAATTTTACTGCTGGCATAAAAGCATTTACAAGCTGAGACATATATTATAATGGGAATGAAAATAAACCCTTAAAAAAATCTGCACCCCATTTGTTCAGGCTGTGCCTGAATGTTCCCATGCTGAGAAGCACTTCTTGCCATTTATTAACTGTGACTTTAAC
Organism: Toxostoma redivivum; assembly: GCA_013397375.1. Classification (NCBI taxonomy): domain Eukaryota; kingdom Metazoa; phylum Chordata; class Aves; order Passeriformes; family Mimidae; genus Toxostoma; species Toxostoma redivivum. The sequence goes on along the minus strand of VXBI01007035.1, from coordinate 135,664 downwards.
TAGAAAGTGAAGCTGTTCTTTCGAATAAAGTGCATTCCTGGGTCTCCTACTGGAATAGCTGTCATTTTGCTGAGGGGCTGTGTCTCAGTGACACATATGCCAGCAGTAATGGCACCATGTCCTCATACATCCAATATTCCCCACTCCTTGTAGTGATGCTGAATGCAAGCCCTTAAACTCCCCTGTGAATTTCCCTCCAAAGGAGACAAAATATTTGTAACAAGGTGTTGCTACTTGTTTTTAAATGAACTTTCTTAACAAAAATCTCTGAACTCAGACAATCAAATAGTCATAGCCACACACACACACACACACACACACACACACACACGGACTTTTAAACAGTTGTCCCTGTCTCCACTGAGCACAACCTGCAGCTGCACATTAGTGATATGTGGGTGGGAGGGAGAAGTTATTCAAAACTTGTACTTTTATGCCCAGAAGGGTTTGTATGTGTGTGTGCCCCTGCTAGCAACACAGGGGAAAAAGTGCAGGTGTTCCTGTTTGCAAAATAGTGCCTACAAAATCAGAGACCAGGTCAAGAGCCCAATGAACAGGAGATCCTTCCTTCATTCATTTCCTTAAGTTAAGCCCTAATGTGCTACAAACTTCTTCTGGTTATTGTTAAGGGGGAATGGAAAGTTTCACAAAATCTCTCTTGTAAAGAAGCTTATATTACCCCTAAAAAGAGTGGGGGCTGGGGGGAGGAAAGACCCTCATCCGTGGTATGGCGATTTCAAGCAGTGAGCTTGGAAGCCTTGCTTTTAATCCAGGAATTTAATTTCAAACAGGTGCTGCTGTCTGTCCTGTTTGGGACCTGGGAAGATTTGAGATCCTGCTTGCTCCAGGGAAAAGTTTGTGTGACTTTTCCTAATGCTTGAAGGTGGCAGCTTCAGATCCCTTGTGGGGAAGGAAGAGGCTGGAGCTTGGTGCAGTGGTGAGAAGGGATGGGGGGCTGGGGGCACAGGGGCCAAGTGTTGGGTTTCAGTGTTGGGTAACACATGAGTTGCAAGCCTGCTGCTGTAGGTAGAGTCTCACTTCTGCACAGGAGCTGGAATACTCTACTTTTCTTGTGCTGACATTTCCCACTTGGAGGTCTGCAGACCATGAGGTGGCATCTTCTTCTCCCAAGTGATTTAACTACCTCCACCTGAGGACCTCGAGCTGTGCCTGGACCCACACACCATATTCTTTCAAGATGTTTAAGCCTCTTTTCATTAAGTTTGCCCCAATTGTTCTGATGCTGCTCTTGACCCTTGCTGTCAAGTCTTATAGCAGGATATTAAACTGGCACCCTCTGTTACATGTTAAGAAAACAGCCCTGAAACCGGAGAGCTTGGAGGACACACTTTCTGCAGCCTCTCAGTGAGGGCATCCTTTGAACACCAGACTCCTCCTTCCAGCTGGGTAGATTTGGATGCAGCCCCTGCAGGGACAGTTCCATTGCATTCCCATGGGCTGCTGGGTTTGCCTTTGCATTTGGGATGGATGGCAGCTCTACCTCTGGGCCATCACCCTTGTGAGAGCAGTGGGAACCACAGGGTATCCCAGTGCTTTTGGGCTGCCTCTGCTGGGGCCTGGGAGCTGGCCTGCCCCATCAAGGGCTCTTTGTTTCCGTTTCTTTTTGTGTACAAATAATTATAGGTGCAATTTAGGTGACCTCAGTGTCTCACTACTTGATTTGAAGGCACAATTAAATACCTAGACATATAAATAGCCTAAATTGGACCTTTCAGTTAATGTTTAGAACAGCAGTAGGGGCCAGGTTAGGAAACTTTGACCTTGTACCTGAAAATTAGCTATACTGTACGTTTAAACGAACTCGTTGAAACCTTATAGACCCCGGCTTCTAGTCAAACCTCAAAATGTCAGCTTTGCTGACTAGAGTACATGTCTCTTGGGGACTGTTCATTGTGCAACAAAATGCCCTTCTAGAAGAATTAGTATCACCCTGTCATTTTATCTGTTCTATCAAAAGGAGCAAAGTCTGGAAGAAATGTTCCTTTCCCCTGAGCTTTGTGTTGTGAGAGCACTTTGGCGATCCAGTGCATCCATCCTGTCTTCTTGGGTGTGCTACCAGTTCCAGTGGTGCAGCTCAATGAGCCTACAGGAGATGTGGGTGAGCCAATTCTTGCTCAAAAGGTCCTGGTAATGCATGCAGGAAAATTTATGTAAATAACAGTGACCAGAGTGAGAAGCTACACCAGAGTGTAACCTTGCCTGAGCTGCATGAAGATGCAGAGGTCTCCACTACTCCAGTATATCAGATTCTTAGAAAAATCATTTTTGCAGACAGTAAAATAGAATAAAAAAATCTGAGCTGTTCAGCAGCTTGTTAAGGAAGAAAACAGCACTGGGTTCTGTGGGATCAAAAAGGGTCCTTCAGTGGTGCTTTTGAAACAAACAATTTCTTTTTCTGTCAAAATCCAAAACTCATTGTGAACCTTTGAACTCAGCAATAATCCACAACAATGCTTCCTGGGAACTGCTGTTCTTGTGAATAGATGTAGCCATCTGGATACGGCTAGCTATTGTTAAACATAATGTTTATATTATGTCATATGCACCTATGCCTCTATGAAGAAAGAAATGCATTTTTCTGCACCAATGATTTTGTATTTTGAAAGCTAACATATTAATTTTCCACCCTTTTATGATTAATGTGTTCTTCCTCAACCATTCTCTATCAAAAACTATAAACTCTTTAAAAAAGCTGCATCTGTAGATCACTACCTAGTATTTATGAAATTATTTTCATTCATCGTCTTTCCTTGACCTGGAATCTCCCAGAGATCCTCAGATCACTGGCTGAACACCAGAAGGTAGATTATGTGGGAAAAATGATAGTGTGAAGCTCTTCATGTTCCTTTTGAAGGGAGCATTAGGCTACACCCCAGTATTCTGCTGGATGCTGGTGAACCACAAGAGTAGGGGCAGCATTTGCTCTGTGTTCTTGGTGCAGAGTCCTTTTCTAACAGGTCAGCAGTGTTAGGAAAGGACCAGGCAGGCTCTGTTTTAGACTTTATGTGCCCAGCTTCATTAGTAAACAAAACTTCAGTAATTATTTTGCAACATGACCTGACACAGATTGCACTTCCTGTTATTTGCATCAGCCCTGAGGGTACTAGATGTCAGCTGGGAAATAATCTCCATCAGTGGGCTTAAGCCTACAGTAGGTCCCTTCTTTTGTTACTGCAAGCACACAGTGCTTGAGGCATGTGGGCCTTTGGCACAGACTTGCAGGTTACTGGTTAGTAAGATGGGATGCCCAGGCAGGTCTTGATGTCCACCAGGACTTGGCAAATGTCTTGGCTGTTCAGAAAAAACACAGACTGGGAGGGACTGTGGGGCGGGAGGTATGGCAGGGCAGCCTGCACCAATAACATGGTTTTAATTAGACTCCCAACACGGAGGGCAGGATTTGATGGCCTCCTCTGCTGCTTGCTGCTCAGTTCATGAAGTCACTCTTCCTTTGCAAAGACCCATTCCTGCATCAATAAATAGAGTTTTCCACTGCCATTGTTTATTTTACTGGGGGGGAGCTCTTGGTGTCACCTTTCCCTTTTTTAATTTTGGCCTCTTATGGACTACATGCTGGTTTGCTAAACCTGCCAATCTGAATGAGTAGCCCAGGGAATACAAGTTCCTATGGGATAAATGCTCTAACTTATGACTCATGGACTAGAATAGTAAAAGCTGATGCATAACGGGCCCTGGGCACTAGCATACCACTGATGTTTTAAATTTATCTTCTTCAAATGAGAAAGATGTTTTTCTTCAAGACATACAAAAATATACCAGCTCAGTGCAATCTAAATGAAGTTATGTGGGAACACTGCTCTGCACTGTATTGCCAATCTTTTGTGTTTATGTATAATTTTCCATAGGGCATTCCTGTCTGTAAAAGTACTCAGAGTGCTTTCCTGTGGGCTCCTTTTGACTGGCAGGAATACTAGCAGCCCTAAGTGTCATGTTGTTCATTTGTGCACAGTGTTTTTACAGCTATTCAATAGCATCTGTGAGTCATTTGCCTGCTGAGCCTCAGCTCTTTGGCGTGTGTCAGGTAGAGGTTCTTCAGGCAAGCAGGGAGAGGGAAGGAGGGCTGGGCTCTGTGACAAGGGGTCCCCACTGGCAGCTGTGGTCCAAAGGGAGTGTGGGTGTCGTGTCAGCAGCCCTGTCTGCATGGGTGTGACCTCAGGGAAGGTGTCAAAGGGTTTGGCCCATAAGTTCCTTCAGGACAAGTAAAGTGGAAGGGAACTGTGGGCTGTTGGATTATTAATTCTGTCTTACCACTCCAAGAGTTGTTTAGAGAAGTGGCTCACTTCCCAATAAAAGGGTAGGTGACTTCTCCCCCTGAGTAAACTGAAGAAAAAATTGATACTGTCTGTTTCATCTGGATATCTGGTCCTTCCATTTACTGGGGTTGACTGGGAGGTGAGCCTTGCCTGTGTCTGCAGACCCACACATCACTTTGCACAGATTTATTTTCAAGACTTGTGTTGACTTCCACAGAGAGAGATCTTCTAGGAAGGCACCACTTTTTGAAGCCATTCTGCTCATTTCTGTGCACTTGCTCAAATATTTAGCACTTATTTCCTGAAACTTGGCATAACTGAAGGTCCTAGCTCTACTTTGAGGAGAAGGCTGCCCTTGGCTCTAGGTGAGATGCAGTCAGTGTTTCCTGGCAGTGAGGTGCTGCAGAGGAAGGGAGAGGGGAAGGACAAACCTGGGTTTAGCAGTCAAATCCACAGCTGAAAGGAGGAAAAAGGAAGAGAAAGGGGCAATTTGCATTTAGCCATGAGAGAGACAGTCCATCTAGGTCTTGGAATTTTATATGTCATTTAAGCGAAAAGAGGAAAAAGCAGATAAGTACAACACGGTGCCATGCTAGGCATTAATGGTGCTGTAGAAAGAGTGAAAAAAAGCACATTTTTTCCAGAGTTATTCGCATCTAATCCTTGGACAAAATTGCTCTGCATGACTCACTCATTCCTCTGTTTTTCTTGTCATACTGAGTTCAATGTCACACAGACTCCTGAGAATAAACATTCTATAGATTTTGGGCAATATATAGAAAGGGCAAAGACATGAAAAAAGAATAAAAGGATTTTATAAAAATGGACAGACTACAAAAAGTGTTTTAAAATATGACAGAACCTCTGGATCATCAAAAATATTCTAAAAATTTCCTGAAGGCCAGTGTCTGCTTTCTCAACCACTCTTTTTTGTGAGATTCCAGCTAGACCAAAAATAAAATTACCATCTGGGTTGGTTTTGGATGCAGTTTACAGAATGGGTATCTATGGCAGATAGAGAACTGAATGTTGAATGTGAAAATGTCTTAGACTTCAAGATCTTGTTTTTGTGATCTGTACTTGTAAGATTAATTGAACTGTTTCAATTTTACAATCAGAGGCATTAGAAAAATACTGCCACTTTTCATGTTTAAGAATACAGCTGATGTGAATCCAATATTGGTCTTGAAACTGTAGTGAAAAGCTGAAAAAGAGCAAAAGGAAATGATGAAAAGTTCTTATGTTCTCAATTATTTATTCACTGTTTTCCCCCCTTCATTTTCACTCCAGGGATAGTAATGAGTTTTACGAATGTAAGGTGTCAGCTATAGGCTTTTCTGTTGAAACCTCTAAATTTATGGCTCCTTGGGGCATTACAGGCACGGATAATGCATAATTTACAAACAGACTTGAAACTTTCATCTTCCTTTTCCCACTCCTTTTCAGAGCTTTTTGTTCAAGGAGTGATTTGTTTTGCTGTAGTGGAAACCATATGCTCTTCCAAATCTCAGCGGAGTGTAGAAATTCTGCAACGTTGCCAGATGTTGCCAAAGAAACTTCACCTGACATAGAAAATTACACACACTTCTTTTCTTCAGTCAAAACCATCTTTCTAAGAAGTCGTTTCTTCCTGCTCTTCGGTAGTAGGCAAGAGGAGGCCAAACCAGAGCCAGTTGCAGCAGGTACAGTCTCAGCATTGGACTCCTGAGGTCTGTGCCTTGTTTCTGGTGGGGCAGGAGCTGGAAGTTTACTGATCCACCTCACGAGGAGAAAGGTCAAAAGCTCTTAAATCCTGAGAATCCTGCTTCTGGCATTGATTCCACTTTGTCACTAAGGACATATTGGCATACTTACCACATTGCATAAAATCTGTCTAGTTCAGAGTTGGTATGACCATGGCCATGCACTTGTTTTTGTGCTGCAGAGCAGGGTGGAAGAAACGTCCCAGTTGAGCTGATAAGAGTTACTTTGGCTGAGCTCTCTCTGTTATTTAACAGTTAGCATATGATTTGAAATAAAAGATTTTTGTTCTTCCTCTTTTGTTCCCTAACAGATTGTAAAACATTGGATGCTCTTTTTATTCTAAAAATTCCCTTACTCTTTTTATTCTAAAGATTCCCTTATTCTATGTGTGAGATGTGTGTCTGCATGACTGCTTTTCCTCATGGCCATAAATCAGAGGGCTGAGTTGTTTAGGGTACGATGGTGGGGGATGAAATTGTCCCTACACTGAAAAATGCAAAATTGCTAGGGCAGCCTCCAAGCCCATGGGATGCTGAAGGAACATGGGCTGAGCAGAGCATTACAAAGAGGTGTGGATCCTTATACAACCAATTTATTCCCAAACTGAATAGAACCTGGATTTCCCTGGTACCTTTGTGGACTATTTAATTGCAAGATGTGTATCCCTAGAAATCTGGTAGAATCCAGTAGTTTGGTAACTGCTTCAGTGGCTGCCATTTAGGCTACATCTAAAGTGAGATGTCAGTAATCCGAGAATTGTGTTAAGAACATGGTTTTGCCTCCACTCCCTAGTGTGATCAAAATGTTATTTCATCTTAGAGTTTACTGGGAGCTGTCTTGAACATTTGTGAGACCATGAGGAGTCATGAACATCCTGGCTGCATTACCAATGGAGTTGTGCCTTCCTATGATGTCTTTGGGGGCTGAGACCTGGACATGGCTCTTGTCATTTGGTTAAAGATGTTCCCCTCTGCCTCCCATTGATGGATCATGGGCATGTTGTGAAACTGTCCATCTGGTGAATCCTCAAACTGCTTTGTGCCTCACCCCAAGGCTGTACCTTCTCAATTTTTGTGCCACTGGCTGCATTTCTGGGACCCTGGTGCTTTGGCTCTAACTTCCACCCAAGCAGCTGAAACAGCTGTGAACATGCCCTTCTGGTTTACACAACATCTTAAATATAATCATTCCCAGTCCTTGTGGTCATACTGCCTGCCTAGAGTACAGTATCTCCTTCAGGGGACAGGCAACACCAGATAAGGAAAACACAAACAGATTTTGTTCACTGCTCTAGTATGTCATGGGTCTTTCCCAGGATATTTGAGAGAAATAGAGCAGGAAACTTTCCGAAGGTAGTGCCCCACATCAATCTTCCTCTGGGCACCACTGGTCTTGTGCAGCATTTCCCTTCATTTTCCAGGTCCTGACACAATACTCCTTTCTAGATAAACTGCTCAAAGCAACTTAAGAGGTTTTTTTGCCCCTACCCTTCTCTAAGTCCAGGCAGATTCCTACTGGTGACTTTGTTTAGCATTCCTTATTCCTCTCCTACTCCACATGATTCTCATGCCTCCTTGCAAACAAGATGTATATCCTAGATTCCAGGTAGTCTGTTGATCCAAGCAGCATAATCTTCAGCATCTTCTGCAGAAACTTACCAGATGGCTGCACTTACTGGTCTGGAGATGTGAGTCTTGGTGGCAGAGCCTCATGTGTTCCCTAGCAACAACTCTGCTCTGTGTTGTGACTGGTATCAGCTGTCCAAACTGACAAAAGTTTAGTTTTCTATGTATTTCATTTACATACACCCATGTACTCAACCCCACCTGCTACGCTGGAGGTCCCTTTACTGTATGTGATGGTGTGATGGACTGGGATTTGGGCTACTCTTGTTTGGTTTGCTCTGCTGTATTGTGTTACATGTAGTTTAAAGCCCAAGGTTTCCAGCATAAGTGAAATGCAGCATTCAAATGGTGCTCTCTGAGGTTAAATGGGGTGGTTTAAGTACATACAATCACACATTATAGATTGATCCCTCAACATTACAGGAAAATATAATTATTATGCAAATTATGTTTTTATAACCTTTGTTTATAAAAGTATAATTAATATGCAAATTGTGTCTTTTTATAAACTGTGCAGTTCACATAAGGAATGCTTCTGGCACACAGGATTGTTAATTATTTTTTTAACTTAAAAAACAGGATAAGCTTTGATAGCTTTATTCAATAGGACACTGTGGAAATACAGCAAGTCAGCACAAATACACGGCCTGTCACAGTCATTCTTGTATAAAATATGACTCACAGTTTTGAAACATATGGTTACTCTAGTTTTAATTTAAGTGGCATCTTCTTCAGTCAGCAAAATGAGGTCTGGCTTGCCTGCAGGAAGTGGAGTCAGCACCTTCACCTGCTGAAGTGAGAAGGCTCCCCCAGTGACCGGTGTTGGTTTCCACGGTTGGCGTATGGCTGAGCAAAAATGTGAACCTTTGCACATGATGCACACAGGGAAAACCCAAGAGCCTTCCCATTCATTATCTGCAAGCTGCTGGAAATGCAGCTCATCACATACCTTGTGGTCACACACCCTGTGGTCCTGCTGCCTGGAATTCCCCACATGGATAACCAGATGCACCCCCATACTGTAAGACCTGGACTTTCCCATGAACTCTTGTTTTCAATTTTGCCTCTCAGCCGCAATAGGGAGAGCCCCTTTCCATTCCATCTTGCCAAATACCTATCATCCATCCATCTATCTATCTATCTATCTATCTATCTATCTATCTATCTATCTATCTATCTATCTATCGAATCTACCTATCTATCTATTTTGTCACACATTATTTTACTGATGCATTAGACAGATTTAAAAGTCTCCCTTGATCCTAGAATGGAAATATAATTAGCACCTACTCTTGCAATAGGAAACTATCATCTCTTCTGGAGGAGAGGAATAGGGCTTGTCCTCCCACTCCTGACAGCTGCTGCTGGGAGACATTTCTGGGCTGTCAGAGCCTCTTTATGCACAGATTCTTTTGTAAGTCTTCACTGCCCACACCAATAGGTCTACACTTGACATCTGTTTTTCCCTGTGACTATTTTTTTTCACGTTTCTCAATGTTTTCCCTATCCAACTCATTCTTTACTGTCCCTCCCTCATGGTGTTTTTTTTTTTTTTCTTTCTACTTTTACTTGGTCTTTATTTGATGTTGAAAATATTTTGGGGCAAATGAAATGTAAATAAAATCTAGATTTCATATCAGGCTTTTCTGGAGTTCTGACAAGGGATGAGTTTCCTTTGGACTGGGTAAAGTGAACCAAAGGAAGAAAATTGGATGGCCACTGTAAAGACAGGTATTTCACTGTAGAGATCTCATTGCAGAGCAGTTCTTGTAAATGTGAGGAGAAATATAAAGGGTTTGCCCAAACCTTCCCACTGAAATGGAGTCATCTGATTTTGTTTAAAGTTTTTTGATACAAAGAGCAGGAAAACATTTCACTCATAAAGAGTATCTACAACTGTGTTTGAACCTTTGACACGGGAAACTGAGGAAATTAAACCAGCTGCTACCAGTTTCTCTGGAGCCAGAAAGATGTAAAGCTTACACCAGAAAGATGTAAAGCTTACAGAAAAACAAAATGGTCTTTTTTCCTCATGTTGTCATATTCTAAAAGAAAAAAAAAAAGAAAAAACCTGTTTTTGGAAAGGGGAAAATGTCTTTGCTTGCATTTCTGTCTGTAATACAATGTGTGGCTGATAAGAGGCTTATGGTTTATGTTGTTGCTGTAGTGAATGAGATGACTTCTGAAGCTGGAGAAGGGCTGGAATGAGGCTAGCTCCTTCTGCTGCCTTTGTCCTGTCCTGAGCTCTGCCCTGACAGTGAATTGCACAGTATCTTAAAATGACCTTTCATTCAGGCTGTATGGAGATACTTTTAGTCAACTGGTAGGAGCAAGTGACCTCTGACCTTCTGATATTCAGTGAGTGCATGGAGGCATTTTGTGCTGCTGATGGGTGGTCCTAGTAGATGGTGGCCACAGATGTCTGCTCTTGATAAATTCAGTGTTCAGCTAGTGGGAGGGGACCTGTCACTGGCTTCACTGGAGAGTGAAATATGTAAGTTATAGGCAAGTGTTCCTTCTGGTTTTTAAACTCCATCACTGGCTGTGAAGACTGAAAACTCTTGACAGTGCCTTGCACTGCCTTGGGATTAGTTTCAGTGCCCCCCTTAAGTCGTTCCACAGCTGTTCTGGTCCTGTGCTGGGGACCCAGCTGCACCACGTGCAGACAGCTCTGAGTTTCCTGCACCCTAATAGCTGGGAAACAGGGTCAGTTTTTGGTCATGTGAGTTTGCTTTTTGGTCTGGAAGTTGCTTTGTGCATCTGGCAGAGAGCAAATTTGACAGTATCCTCCTTACAGTGAGTTAGCCTGGTTAATTTGTAATTAGGACTTTCTTGCACTGGAAACCTTCATCTGGTAGCCCATTCTCAGAGAATTTTTGCCTCTTTGGTCATAGCAGCTTTTCAGAGTGACTGGCCAAACCCACTGTCATTGCTGGTTGGGACTGCTTATTCAACTTCACCCATCTTGCCCATGCCCTTCTTGCTCACCTCTTTTCTTCTGGTGCCAGTAATTTCTCTAAACTGTTGTGTACTGCTCAGTGGCAATAAATATTAATAAAGGTATGTCACTTTACGGCTGGAAGAGTGGGAGAAGAGGTGAGTGATGTATGTTTTACTTCAGAGGCTTGGCTGCCTTTGGCATGTCTTTTCCTCCCAGAAGAATTGCCAAATTATATTCTAGTTTCCCTTCCCAGATAAACTACATCCTCACATCTGTCTGGCTCGGTTCCAAGCTGCTCCAAGTCAGTAGGAGCTGGGAGAAAAGTTTAACATGCAAATTGAAAATGTCAAATTTTGGCTTTGTTTATTGCTAGTTTTGTAGAAAGAAGGAAGTAGAAAGCCATTCTGTCAGAACAGCTCACTATTATTGTCTTGCTTTGAGTAAATGAACCCCTGAATTGCAGTAGAGGGAGTGTCTGGGATGCTAGGAGAGACTGAAGGGACAGTTCTGTAGGAGCAATCTTGGGTATGCTGGAAGAGCTGAAAGTGTGGTACTGGGAAGTGTGCGGCATCAGAGTGTGCCTTTAAATAGTTTAACATTTTGGACAATGGAAAGAAGTGGAGAAGAGACAACTGCACAAGAGGTGTTTTGTTACAGTGAGGCAGATATGATGAGACTTCTGAGCTCAGTGTGAAACCTCTCCTTAGGAATGCCATATACTGCACTGACCTGGTGTTTCACTCCTTAAATTCATCAGTTCTGTTCCAAAGACACAGTTCTGTGATCAAACATCCCATTACAGCTGAGAGCATTTGTTTATGCAAATTAAACACATCCTTTGGGAAACACGGTTTCCATGAAGAGCTTTTGGGGTGCCCAAGGTGCTCTGCTGTGAATGCAGTGCATTTTAATTACACAGAGCAAGTGTATTCTATATAGATGATGTTTTGGTCTGGATCAAACTAGAAGATCAGAAATGCTAGGGTAAATTTAAGTAATAAATATTAGTAATTCCATCAGAGGCCAAATGTACCAAGAAGAGGAATTAACCCAACAAAGTCTGTCATCATGGTAGAACTGATGCTGTCAAAAGTATTTGTGCTCCTTTGGTGCAGAAAGAGATTGATATGAAGGCTCCAAATAATGGGGCCTTCATATCAAGGTTGTTTGTGTGTGAGCACTGATGTGTAAAGATGTCTGAAGATCATAGGAAACTGACATTAGCCAAATTTTAGAAATGGAAGAGGTAATGAAAAGATCCATAGTTAAAGGTAAATACAAAAATTGATTTATCTGTAACTGTTCTCCCTGTGTCTATTTGTTTAGTTTTCTTCTGGATGTGTTGTAAAACTGGAGATGAGCAACTTTTCTGACACAGCAGCAAAGAAAAAACAGCCACACACCACCTAAAACTGAGTGCTAATATACAGAGAATAAGGCTTCGCTTCGTGGTGTAAAGAAGTTCATGTTCTTATTTATGTAGGCTGAAATGTTATGTAAAATGGATCATAAATCTCTTGCTACCATTGCCAAATTGGGTCTGTCCAGCACACTGCCTAGAACAAAGACAAGTTTTAAATGCAGAAGTGTGATTTGTGTATCCAGTGCAAACCTGATGGAGAAGTGTTAATAGCAAGCACATACTGGAGCATTTGATGAAAGTCCCCCGGTATGCGTCACTTATAAAATACCTGTCAGCTTTAATTGGAATATGGATTATGATACTCGTGATGATTCCATGATGAAAACATGTTATGAGGTCCTTACCACAAGAATAGGATTCTTTTAGCTTCTCTCCCCCATTCAGAGAAGCAGCTCCTCATAATAGAGGGGATTTTCTTTAAGACAGCAGCAAAGTGATTCATAAGGAGCTGAAGAAAAAATGCTGAAAAAGATAGATGAAGGCTGCTTAGGGACAGGAGAAGAGATGAGCTTAAGATTCCTGGTGAGTAATGATACTGAGAATGTTGTCTAGGCTTGTTGCATATGTCAAAAATACAGACCACACTGAGTGGAATAGTATTATATTGGTGTTCCAGGGGAAAAAAATCAGCGTATTGCCATCTATAAGTACTTACTGGGCTAGTAAAAATTGCTTGAAAAAATCATAAAATAGGGGCAGTATTGAAATATTGGACATATTTAGGTAAAATAACTGTTTAATTGAAGCTTTAACAAGAGATTATCTTCTTTATTTTTTTTGGTATTTTGTGCGGTTATTTTCCTTGTTGAATTTTAATGTGTTGAATTAAAGCGAAGATTACTTTTAAAGATTACTTATGAACATCTAACTTAAACATAAGTATAAACAATATAATTGATACATTTGGGACTAAAAAGACAGATTACACTATGGATGCTGATATTCTTTTAGTTAAAGTGGAACCCCTAGTTACAGACTAAATTCTCTACCACCTTTCTCTGTGGGGCAAGGTCTATTGAGTTAATCACTGCACTTAACTAAAGTTGGGTTTGAAATAATGGGGGGAGTATAATTCTATATTTTTTGACTGATTCTGAAGTCCTTACCTGCAGAAGTAGGATGAGTTAAATCCATGGGACTATTCACATGGATAAACATTAATCATATGAGTAATGAGAAAATGTTGAAGGGTCATTCTTAAAGTTGCTAAGAAGCTTTGCAGCTGCTTCATATAGACTAACTATCATTATATTTCCCCAGTTACTACTTCTAGTGCAGTAGTGATTAATTAAACTAGGGTGATATTGACCCCAAGCCAGTTTGTTCCCTGTTCAAGCCCTCTCTAAATGGTGTCTAGAGGACTGAAGTGGGTGTGAGGTGTTCAGGCCAAAGCCTACAGCGGTGCCTCTGCATGAAGTCCATTCCATCCTCTGATGGTTTCAGATTTCCTTTCTCAAGAAAATTGTCTTGGCGCCTGAAATGGAGTTTCCAGTCCCCATCCCCCTCTTGGGCATCCCTGTCTGAACATATCAGTTATCATCCCATGCTATAGCACAGAGAGCATAGAAGTATTTATAGCTGGCCATGGCTATCGAGAGAGATTTGCAGTAGTCTCTTCAGTGGTTCCACACATGCCTGAAGTAATTACTTCCTTTCCCTGAAAAAGTAAACTTGCATCTTCCAAAATAGCAGCAGCAGCCTTGAGGCTGAATATTCTCCCAGGTGTTTTGTTCCCTTGCCATTTACAGACATCAGGATGTCATTTCTGTTACTTCTGACTGTCCAGGGACCATCCCTGCTTAGCCATAATACCATTACCAGAAATCTCCATCAGCCTTGAAGCTGAATGATCCAGCAACCTATTGTTTCAGTTCTGAATTTGTCTTCTGAAGGGACAGTCATGGCCATATCAAAGCCATCTGCTTTTCTTGTGTTGAGGAGCAAAGCATGCTGTATTATATGGTTTGTATCAATGGTGAGATTTTCAGCAACATAGGAAAATATTTCCAAGCCTCTGATTTTTTTTGAATCACTGTTATTCTTGCTTCATACATGGCTGCAGTGCAGTATGAGAAGAACCTTCTTGTATTTATTCACCCTTTCAGGAAGGAAGAAACTGACTGTTGGTACATTTTTTTGTCTATTTCCTTAGTCTCATATATTTGTTTATTTATGATATATTATTGTCTTTGTTGACCTTCTAAGAAGAGCCTGAAGAGGAATGAGCCACTTTGGTTTCGGAGTTTTGCATTTTCTTTTGAAACATCTGGGCATTTTTGAAGGCCCAGTATCTAGGTTTTCTGCATCAAGGTGTCTGAGTTCTTGCTATCTTCATTAAACAAGAAGAAAATTTAAAAGGACAATAATAATAGGCATTCTTATCTCAAGCAGTAAAGTATAGTACTCTGTAGAACTTGTTATCCTTTCACCAATGAAAATCCCCATGCCAGAAGAAAAGAAAAAGGAAAAGGAAGCACAAGAAATAGTGTGGGAGATTCCCATCTATGATTCTCACTTAGTAATACAGAAGGAGATGCTTCAGAAGAAGATGCTCTGCCAGCATACCAAGGGAAAACATTATTTCCAACTCCAGATGAGTTATTTCTTACCCAAATCTGCACTTAGTCTTTATTTCCTGTTCCTTTATTCACTATGTTTTTCATGAACAATTGTCTACTAAGCCAGTATCACACTCAATAAGTTATCTGTTTCCAGCAAAGAAAGAGGGAAACAAGAAAACTTCCATTCCCGGGAAAGAAAGGCCAGCGCTGCTGGCATAAATCAACAAAAAGCGAGTTTGTTCATTTAGCTATCCAGAAAGTCCTAATATGTCATTATGTCATGTACAGGATTCGGCTGCTTTAATAGTGTTATCCTTTTCTCTTTTTAGAAGGGAGCTCATTTCAGTAAGCTTGTAAAGTACAGTACACTGTATTAGAGGTTTCATTATTCACAAGGACCAACAGAGAAAAGAAAGATCTTTCCACACATGATTAATACTTCAGCTGAATATCATGTGCTGGATGTGGGCCATCCATCAGCAATTTAACATCTGTAATCTGGCCATGGTGAGTCACTATTAACATCATGAACAAATCATGGATGCTCTGTGGTCTTAACATAGTTTATGAGTCTTGTATGAATTGAATGTGTGTTCAGCCTGGGAATGAAATGTGGATGGTCTAAATTAGAGGCAAAGGAAGTTATGAAAAGGAACCTTGGCATTTATTTATTTATTTATTAAGTAGATGTATATGAGGACTGTTTGCAAAAGTCTGGCTCTCAGCCCTTCCCTAACAGGAAAAGGTTAGAGGATGGGAACCAGTGGAATTTAACAGAAATTCAGTGATAAAAAAGAATAAAACAGAGGGAGGTGATCAAATCCAACACACAGGCACATCCTCGAACCTGTAAAAGCATGCAGAGTTTGATGGCAAGTCTGGTTTTGTTTAATTACACCCAGCACTGTGAGCTGTGGGCACCTGCACAGCAGTCTGGGGGTTTCCCCCTCCACTATCTCCCTTGCTGAGAACAAATGGCCTTTTCTGCTATAACTTGAACAGTGAGCACACAATTGACTGAGGGCAGAAGAAGCTGCCAAGGGAATAATCTGATGGTGCTCATCTCCTGCACAGGCCGATGTTCTCCTCTAACTGCACTTGTTAATTTGTCAGCAGAGAAACCACTCCCCTGTCTAGACAAATTTCCCTGTGCCATGATCCTTTCATTCTGGGTATGCTGACAGCAAGTGGCATGTCTCTGTGATGACTCAAGTCCTACCATTACCCTTGCCTTCTGCCCCATCCCACCACAGAGATGCTCATGCTGAAGATGTCCTGGTTTGTTCTGCTGGGCCTGTGAGAGGCAATGTGCTCAGGGAAAGCCATCATCCCTGGGATACTCTGCCTTCCTGGGTCTGATGGACAGAATTTGTTGACCATGAAGGAGCATCACAGAGTTTGGCTAATCATTCAGGCATTTTCTGAAAAGGAGGGTGAATTTGGATTGGGACAATCTTTTTCTTTCTTTGGCTTGGGGAGAATTACAGTGGCTGCTGCCAGCTTGGATAGATTCTGTAATGCATATTTAAACATACTGATCACTCCCACAACTGCATTACATGATAGCTGCTTTGGTGATGCAAATAAACAAAAAAACTGGGACGTGCCTGGTGCTGTTTGGGGCTGCAGAGCTGTATAATCCATAATTTTCAGTCTTCTTCATTCAAGAAGAATAAATCTGATCTGGTCCAGGCTTCTGCTTTGGTTTTGTGTCTGCCTTCACAGAAAAGCAGTGCAATAGCTCTGTCAGGGTGAGTTTAGTTGAATGGCAGGTTCTGGAGGAGAACATGAACAATTTCTGTAAATTGCCTTCAAAAGCAGCACAGAATCTTTCAGTCAATGCTAAAAGAATTGTTTACTGTTGCATATGGCAGTCATTATTTTGAATAATAAACCTACTGAGAATCTGAACAAGCATGGGCCAACAGATGGGTCATCTTGCTTAGCAATTTAAGCAAGCAATTTATTTCAATCACCAGGACAAAGCACGTGAAGATTATTAATTCCTTTCCAAGACACATGCAACAAAGTCTCACAGACTTCTGAATCTTATAGCCATTATGGAAATGTACACCTTCTCTTTCAGGTTTGGGACAATTTTTACTTGCTTGCAGCATTTTTTTTCACATTTTTTACTAGTAAACCTAATTTTCTGATTCAAATCAAGAGGAGGTAAGAAATTGATAACTATAAAATTATAATGCAATGTCATCTGCATTTGAGTAGTGCTATATGAAAGCTGTGCACTAAGCAACCAAAACAGAGATTACATTGTTTTCAATAATAATTATGTATCCTATCTTCCTCTGAGGTGGTTAGAGTCGGGAAAAGTAAAAAGAAGCTTCAGCTTCCTCTTGTAGCAACAAGACAGAATGGTTTGCCAATTGCATTAGTTACTAAAGTCTCCTCCTGCTCCTTCTCTTTGGAAGTAGATGTTCTGCTCCCAAAAGCCACAGAAGTGATGACTCTGAGAATTTAAAATTTGTTGTCATCCTGATGGATCAGGCTGTGCAGACAGCACAAGTACCTTGGTAACATTGCACAAATGTGTTTCCACTCTGACTTGGAGCTATTGTCACCAGGGTGGTTCCAAGTCCATGGGGTGTTCCAGAGTGTCTGCTGTGGCTGATGGGAGCATGCAGCTCATCCCACCGGTGAGCACAGCTTGTGTAACTTTTGCTCACCAGTCCAGTATGGAAATTTGCCACAGCTCTACTTGAGGAGTACAGCATCACTGTTGGAGAACCGAGTGTTATCCCCAGGTTTGTTCTCTCCAGCTGGGACAGACCTTTTTCAGTGGCCCAAGTTTGCTGGCGTGAATGAATTCTGAAAAAAAAACAACAGAGCTGCTTTGGGCACAAACTGACTTTGCAAAAACTGCCAAACCCTGCACTGGGTTTCATACCGTTAACATGCCCAATAATTTGCAGTTGTGAAACAGTGCAGCCAGAGGGGGTCCTGAAACATGAGTGATTTTGGTACCTGGTGCCAGAGTTGCTGCAAATCAGTTCCACAACAAACTTCCTGCAGGTCTCTTGAATGTGTGTGTCACAGTGCACTTGGAGCTCCCTGATGGCAACATCAGGTGTTTGCACTGCCCTAGACCATGCTCAGCCCTGTGGCCAACAAGGCAAGGAAAGTTTTCTGGTTCTTGAAGAGGCTGGTGGGCTGCAGTGGGAGCTGAGGCATCAAGTAGGCATGGTGGGTTCTCACACATGCCATACCTCTCCTTGCAAACCTCTCAGCCCATGGCAAATGCAGTCAGATACATTTACCTAAACCAGTTCATTTAACCCTCCTTTCAGACATCAAGGAGCACATTAAACCTATGTACCTGGATTGTGTGCCTGATTTTTACCAATAGCAAGTTTTGTAAACACATAGCATGTTTACCTGAATCTCTGCTGTAAGATCAATGTTGTCATATAAAATTTAGCTACTGATATTTCATTTTGAGCCATAAACATCGAATGAATTTTTAAAATGAACTCTAAAATTGCAATATTTACTCATTAGCCAATTCCCTGTGTGAGTAGAAATAAAACTTGTCACCAATACATTGTCCTAGACATTAAAAAATAGTGAGTGAGCTATGAAAAGAAGCTTCTTCCTCCTTTGGGAAATCTGTGGCTGGTTTTTGAGAAAGCTTATGGAGTGCTAAATAGGCTTAAGAAGAAGTAAGTACCCCTGAAAGATAGAAAGGGAGAAAATGTTAGAAAAGCAAAATAACAATCTAGGTCCCAATGAATACTTGTCTCGAAGACTGTTTCTTCTCAAAATAAAAAAATTCCGCCAAGATTATAAGACTCAAAATATTTTACTTTGACATTTTCAAAAGGAATACTTCTGAATTAATGATTTCATAATAATTGTTTCATCAAGAAAGAATTGAATTGAAAAAGCTTGGAGATAGCCCTTTTATTTTGGCCCAGAACAAAATGAATTTGTTTTTCTTTCACCACAAATGATGAAACATAATTAGTTTTGGATCTGAAACCCATTCCCTTTGAAATTGTGCTGGATTTTTTCCCTCCCTGCCATGTCCCCATGGCAGGCTTGAGCCTTTTGTCAGGCTCCTGACCTCTGTTCTCCACTTTGTGCTCCCAAACTGACCATGCCTCTTGGGCAAATGCTGCCAGGCACAAAGAGCAGTGGAGACCAGCTCTAGCCTGTGTGACCTCACCAAGGCCCTTCAGAACTGAAATGGAAAATCCTGTTGGGAACCAGCTGGTTTTGGATGCACTAGTGGCTTAGCCCTACTTTCCCTTTTATCTTTATTATTTCAGCAACATTGCTGTGGTTTCTAAACTCTTTAGTTACAGCACACATTGCATCTCCCACCCATTGCCCTCAGAGCCTGCTGACGACTTCTGTCCTTTAAGAAAGAAAAGCCTTAATGCATTTAGAGAAGAAAAAGTTCCAGATGTTTTGCAAACTACCAAAATACACTGGATTTTCTTTTTGTAAGGAACTTTTCACAACCTGATAAAAGCCTATTTTCTTAGCAAACAGATTGTATGTCAGCCAGAGGTGTGAAACCTTAATAGGAAAGAACCATATGCCAGTTAAGGAGAGAAAAAAAGGCACTCTCCAGGCATCGCTACATACTTTCTGGCTCTCTTAAAGAAATAAAATTCAATATCTAAGAAGAAAATTAAAACAAAGTATGTCAAAAATAGTTAAAGGCAAAACAGAATTTAAGTGTAGTATCCAACATATTGACATGGAATTTTAGATACCTTCTCTTTTTTTTAACTTTAGACAGAAAAGTAAAAATCACAAACTATGGTTTTGCTTTTTTTTTTTTTTTTAAAAGTACATTGAGTGAATCTTTACAGAGAGTGAATGAACCAAGCTTAATTTGATGAAGTGGTAAGCAACAATCCCATTAATGGAATAAAACTCTGAACTACAGTAGTACATTTCTTGTTTCTTCTATTATATATGTTGAAAAACTGGTAAGCTGGCTCAGGAAAAAAATTACGTGTGTGAACATCTTGTTTTGTGTTGTGACAGACAGAAATAGTTTCACAGAAATGATGACTGATAAAATACTTTTCATCAGCAAGTGCTCTAGAGAGACAGAGAAGTTAACAGGTAGTTTCTTTTGTGGGAAAATAGAGATGCAGCAGCTTCCAAGAGCAGAGCTGCAATGGACAGGAATCTCCTCAGGTATGAGACTTTAGCTACCACACACTGTCGAAAGGGAATACAAGCACTGGAAGGATGCCTCAAGACACCTTCTAATGTATTGAAAGTGGTTATCATTTTTTTTTCTTTTGCTTTCACTCAGAGTCAAGATTAAAATACAAGGGAGATGGATTTTTTGTTTGGACTTGGTTATTTATTGAGTCTTATCTAAAGTACCAAGAGTTTTTCAGCACTTCTTGCTATTAAGCCAAAAGCGAGAAAATGGAGGTGAATCTAGCTAGTTACAAGGTCTTTTAAAGTTTATCTAATTAAGAACTAACATTTATATTATTTATCGTTTTGACCCAATAACCAAACACCTGTGACCTGCACTGCGGGATTTTCTATCCAACAAAAACTATTACCTGAAAAGAAAGAAGGAGGAAATAGCCAATGCCCAAGAACCTCCATCTTGTTCCATACCTATTACTATATTCTAAAACCTCAAATTCAAAACTTTTCACTATGTGAAATTACACAATTTTATTTTAATTACACACTAGCAATTTTAACTTCATTACTTTAATTTGGAAGTTTTTTCTAAGGCCTCAAGTT
The DNA here is from genome assembly GCA_013397375.1 of Toxostoma redivivum. NCBI lineage: Eukaryota > Metazoa > Chordata > Aves > Passeriformes > Mimidae > Toxostoma > Toxostoma redivivum. The sequence continues at coordinate 115,331 of VXBI01007035.1, read as the reverse complement.
AAAAGCAATGATCCCTTGTGGGTTAGTGTCAGAAAGCACAGAAAGTTCAAAACTCCCAGGCTTCTGGGTTCTAACACTTACTAAACCCCCTCTAACTCTTTCCCAGGCTTTACACTGCCCCATACAACGCTTGTTTCCTTACTTTTGTAGGGTTATGAAGAATTTCCAGGTCTAGCAGAGGAGCCTCTCCATGTTGGGCCAGCTGCTGTGACTTGGAATTGGAGTGCACTCTTGGGAATCTGAAGGCCAGATGACATTGCTGGATGCCACATGATAAACACTGTCTGTCTGTCTGTCTGTCTGGGCTCCCCCTGTCCTTGCATGGTCTGCAAGGCAAGGGGCTGCAGCCTCCCAGACAGGGAGGTTCAGCACAGGAGGACATGGAATAATGCCCACCAGTCTGCAGTCAGGGATGAACCCAGCAAACAGGGACACCCTGTAGGAATTAGGGGGATAATGAATAGAGAGCCACTTGCAGGCCACACATGCTGCTGGAATGACTAACCTCTAAAAGCAAGGCTCTTTGCCAGTGGCCAAATTCCTTGGTACACATTGTTTTGCCATGTCACAGGGATTAAAGTCACATGTTGTGTTTGAAGCTCTTGGGATGAAAGGCTTACTGACCTATGTGGGATTATAGTTGCTCACAAAGGGCTGGTAAATTACCAATCTCTTTTTGTTGAGCTAAACATCAATTTTTTCTCATTAGTTTTAAGCTGTGGGTTTACCTTTCAGAAGCTTGCTTGTTATGCCTTTTCAGATCTATATTTCAAAAGAGTTTTGGCATGATTGTGAGTTCTTGTGCCCTTCCCTGGGGTGAGCAGCAGTAGGCAACTACACCAATATATTGGTCTATATTAAACTTGTAAATGTGTGCACTTAAAAGCAGTACAAGTCCAGTCAGACACGCTTACCATCACCTAAATAACAAACATCTCTTCAAATTCAGAGTAGAACTGCAGCTCATCTTTAGGAAATTGAGCATCAGAGAAGGGAGGGAGCTTTGCTGACATTGACATTCACCATCTGAGTTCCTTGCTCACATCTCCCCTCCTGTGTCTGCTCATGCACAGGGTGAAGTGCACTACAGGTGCACTACACTGAGCCAGGAGGGATTTTTACTTTATCTGTCAAATCCCTTTTGCACTTCTCTCAGGCGAGGACAATGAAGAGGAAAAGCTGAAGGAACACTGAGCCACTGTGAAGAGGCATCTGGCTGGTCCACATCATCAGTGAAGATATCTGAGCACCTGCACTCTCCCCTCCATGCAAGCTTCCCTGCAAGCTTTTGACATATTATATGCACAAAAGACAAAAAAGCTCTTCTGGGTCTAAAAGGAGGCTTATGAGGAGCAGGAAGTGTATCAGGTAGAGTTACATATGCTGACCATCATGAGCTGTGTCAAAAAGCACAGGAAAAAGCATGGGGGGAAAATCACCTCACTTTGCAATAGGTTTTAAGGAATATGCTTATTAAACCAAGTGACAGCAGAGTTACTGTCTTGAGTGCAGTATCACAATAGAAAATGAATGTCTGCTCAAGTGCAAACAAAACGTTTTCTTGTTTAGCTGGAGATGGCCACAGAAATATGATCTGTCTTGGTGCTAGAAAGAATGATACAATCATTCCTTTGGCAGTGAAACCAGCTGAAAGAGAAGGCGGAATATAGGAGTTAGGTCAGTCACCTTTACTATGTGGCAGTATGCTGCCTGAATGTATTGATAGGCTACAAAAAGGAAGAAAATGCACATACAATATGTGTAATTAGAACACAATAAGATGCATTCATCAATGCAGTAGAAGCAAACCTAGTTTTTGATCTCAGCAAAAGGGCAGAGATTATATTTTCTGAGGAAGCCCTTTTAAATGTAGCAGAAAAATGGAAAGCGTAGATGGAAGAAGACAAACTTTCCCCAATTCAAGTCTGAAGGCAAGTTCCTTTTGCATTGCAGAAGAGGTGGGTTGACTTTTGATCACACAAACATAAGTAAAACACCCAGACACTCAAGGTGCAAAAAAGACACATTCCCTTGCCTAAGTATAAGCCAAATGGAAGAAATTCAATGTGTAAAAGGATTGCATTCCATTGCTTCTGAGTGGAGACCTTGCTGAAATCAAATATTTTTTCACATGTGACACATCAGCAGGGTTCTGAAACTCTCCTTAGGAGAAACACAGAACACATTTGTTCAGATTTAACACCTTGTATGTGCAGAAGAAACTATTTCCCCTGCCTACTGGTTGGGTTTTCCTTGGCACCTATGACAACTCCCTGGGAAAAACAACAGATTTGTGATGGTCCAGAGGTTATCAGAGTCTACCTAGATGACACCTGGATTTTGGAAAAAAACCCAGAGGTTCTTAGCAACTCTGGACTGAGTCACATCTGCTAGCTGAAAGTTAAACACCACCAGCATACCATGCAAACAGCAGATGTGCAGGAGCAGGTGACAGGGTATGATGTCCTGAGTGATCATGGTTAAGGCTGTGACTGTCACAAACACAGCTCCTAAACAGGCACAAAGATTTTACAAAGAATCTGAATCATGCAGGGAAGTGCAGGTTTTAACTGACCACCTGAAAGAACAATTCAATACTATAAATGCAGGGGATTGACAGAAAGTTTGCAATTGCTCTAGTTGTAAAGAAGGAATTACAGAGACAAAGCTCTGAAACTTTGTGATGATAAGTTCACAATTAGGATGCCCCCATTCTCTTCAACATTAAGGGCACAACAAGTTATAGGTGGTCTTCCTGGAGTCTAAAACCTCAGCTGCTGCCTCAGGGAAGATCCACCTGGGCACTTGGCAGTGCAGAGGCTGACCATCACTGATCACAGTCAGTGTTGTGCACTTAGGGCCCAACTCAGCCTTGATCTTCTCTCACGTTTAGCATGTACTAGTATGAGAAGCCCTGCTAAGTCAAAGTCATGTATATAAACACCTGAAGGGAGGATATAAGAAGATGGAGATGAAGCTGTTAGTCAAGTGGTGTGGGCTTTCAAACTGTGAATTACAATGATCCTGCACAGGCAGCTATGCTGGGTGAATGAACTGGTTTTTGAGGGCTTGTTCTTGTTTACTATACCTCCCAAAGCAGAAAAGGAGCTCTGTTGTGCTTGCTTTACTATTGTAGGTCCTGCCTGTGTGTGCTCACTTGCCTTCCAGCAAGTGCTGCCCTAGGACAGGTCCATTCTGTCTTGACTGATGGCCTCCAGCAGCTGAGGATCTTAGACCTACCTGAAATATTGTGAAATTCTAAAAAAAAAAAAAATATCAGGACTTAGCAGTGGTTCCTGTTGCTCCTTCATCTAAGATTAATGGAACATCCCTTAGGAAAACACAGCAATACGTGCAATAGACAGGGAGAATTGTTCTTTGCCCTATTTGCAAGATGAAGAAATTGATGGAAGAGCCTTTTTCCCTTCATACAGTAACTGCATGCAGGTAATTGAGTTTGCTTCTCATATATAGGAGGCTAGGATCACCCTAGGTGTAAACACCTACTGCTGCTCTTGCAAGTTCCCAGTAAAAGAATTCTTATCAAGAAAGCTTTAAGTGATACATCATGTGGATAAAAGCATCAGGAAATGTTACAGAGAAACAGGAAATAAAAAGGAAGTAAGACCTGATATGGAAAGCTGGAATTTTTATTGGATGCATTAAGATGAAAGAATAGGTAATAGAGAAGGGAGGCCTGCTTGATGTAGGGTCAGAAAATGGTTCTTCAAAGCTGGATCTTCTAGATATCTTTTATCTAAATATGGGCTAGGGTTTTTTGTCTTACCTTTCACTGATGGATATCATATGACCAACTGTTCCTTGCATTAACTCTCAGGAATTGTGGCATGTCTTTTTGTCATTATTCTTCCTGCAAGTTACCCTGTTCCATTCCTTTGTCTCCAGTAGATACATATTTAAGCTGTGGCACACAATTTCCAAGATGATTAAAACTTTCCCTTCCCTTCCCTTCCCTTCCCTTCCCTTCCCTTCCCTTCC
>VXBI01007035.1:85715-110820 GCA_013397375.1 Toxostoma redivivum | reverse complement strand
CCTTCCCTTCCCTTCCCTTCCCTTCCCTTCCCTTCCCTTCTCCACTGTCCCTTTCCCCGGAATGGCTCAGGAAATTGTTTTAGGATACTTAATACATGCCTGTTTTTAATTTCAGCCATTAAACATTATATTTCAGTATTTGCTCAAGACACCTAGTTCAACAAAGCAGATGGTTATCAGGAGCAAACAGAGCAGTGAAGTGAAAAGTGATAGTGATAGACATGATGCAAAGAAGAGGGAAAAGGATGCAGGACAGTAAGAACCAGTAAAGATGTTTATATACTCAAGGTGATCATTAGCAACACTTGGTTAAAGGCTCATGACAAAGTCATTCATAATGTTAAGTTTCTGGCAAACCTTCTTCACTCTGCAGAATATAAAAAGTCACTTTTCGGCTAGAAGCTGATCTGTAAACCAACAGACAAGACATTTTGTGGGTTTTTAAAGCTAATTTTTTATACAACAATTTTGCAATTCTGGAAATGCCATTGCAAAATATTTTGAGGCTTTCATCTGCAGTAGAGCAACAGAAAGCCATATTCTATGGTTTTAAATTGGCAAAGCGGAGGTATTTCACAGAAGGACCAGATTGACAGCTGCTAACCAATTTTTCAATAACCAAAGCAGATGGCACAGATTATTGTACACAATAAAGCATTCATATGGATATACCACAGCTGGGCCCAAGTTAACTTTCTTTTCTTGAAAGGAATCTGCAATTTGAGCTGAATTGTGGGAAGGAAAACTATAATTTTTCTGACCACCAAAAAGCACTTGATTTCTTGTTGTGTAATTCCAGTAAACTGAGACATTTTGATAGAAATAATTTCAAATACTCCAGATGTTAAAAATACTTCTATTCATCATGGTTGCAAGTGAGTCTGTCAGGATTCAATGACAGATTTCTTCCTAGAGAATCTGGGGTTGCATTTCAAGTTTTACTGTGGTTGTCTCCTCAGAACCTGTGTCCTGATGGTGGAAAACAGTGTGTGTGTGTCTTTTCATAGGACACTTGGCTTGACTGTCTCCATTATTGCAGATAGAGACCCAATTGACCACTTGATTTGAAAATCCCTAGCACAGGCCATCCATGTCTTTAAAAATAGATGGTATATTTTCTTTAAAAGTAGTTGGAAAAGGATCAAGGCTTCCTGCTGGAGAAGGAAGCAGAATTTGAGACAGAAGCTTTTGAAGGCTGTATGGATCTACCTGGTTTGGAAAGGTTTTGGGGCATTGCCATTACATACTACTGCTTTTTTTTTTTTTTTTTTTTTTTTTTTTTTTTTTTTTTTTCTCTTATGCACTTGTTACAATTCTGTCTTCCTGTTTTCAAAGCTTCTAGGATGACTAACAAGGATCTACAAGATTTTTTTAAATAATGAAATCTTGTAGATTCAGAATGGTCGATAAATCTTTCTAAGGGACCAATTCAACTGATGACCTACTACAGTGGTGAAGAAAATAGTGGTGTGCAAGTTTAGGAATAAAAATGTTCATGGGCAGGTAACAAATCTCTCTCTCTCTTGTAATATTGCAATAGTTTAGTAGGCAATAACCAGCATGTTATAATTTCTCTAAGGCAATTGCTTTCTTCCATCACACTTAGTGAGATTCTTTAAATAAGCCTCAGATACTAATTTTTTTCAATGCTGAAATATAATACAGCACATAAAAAGTTATAGGTCATGTTTAAAGACATTCTTGCAATTCTGCAGAATTTTCAACTTTTACTCAGGATTGGTTTAGAAGCTGACAGGAATTATTTAATATAATTTTAGACTATTCTGTAAGAGTTAAAGTATTTTCCACTACATCCTCTTGAGCACTTGAAGTTTTCCTTCTATGCCTACTTCTAGATCAGAAGGGAGCTGTGAGCCCGTTGGGCAATAATGAGCTGTGACTGGATCGCTATTTCCTGACTTAGGCATTTTAAAATAAAGATTCAGCAACTGACTGAATCAAGTAAAATGTATAGAAGGACTGCCATCTATTTTCAGCTTTTAATCAAGGGTTTTGGCATTTCTAAAAATAATGTTTTCAATTGAAATTATTAATTGCCCCTGTGTGAACAGTATAAAAATTTCTCCTGGAGATGCATTCAAACTTCAAACAGAATTTGCTCCAGCTGCATTTATATTCTTTTGGTGTTTGTTTTCTACCAACCACATTTTGCTCCCAGCATAACTGATGGCAAGTGAAATTAGTTCACATGCTCAACCATTTGCATCGGAAGTGATGGATTTTGTAGGGAACAAGACATCAATAGGTCAGGTTTCTTCCAGCCATTAAACAGGGCCCAGGTACAGAGCCAATTAAATAAAACATATACCAATCTGACTGCATTTTTCTCAGCCAGGAACCAGATGCACAAGTGATTATGTGATGTCAGTCACTAAGGTGCTGACAAAAGTTACAATCAGCAATGCAATAATGCATCAAGCACATTTTATGTGGGATTGGAAACTGTTTATTAACAAGCAGGGGAGTAGCAGGGTCATACATGGTAAGAGAAGGAATACATTTATACTCTGCTTCCAGCTAATAAATTTTATAGTAGCTTTAATATTTTTAGGTATGTTGCTGAAGGGAAGTGTTATGGGACCCAAAAAGAAAGATTTTAAAGGCTCTAAAACGCTATAATCCAACATTTATTAGAACTTTGCTTTAGTGGATTGCTTTCTCTGAAATACTCAGGCTCACAGTTATGCCTCCTTGCAATGTGAATTAAACTCACCTATCTGATCAGGGAAAAGACATGTTTAATTAAAACTAGAAATGATTAATCAATACAGCTCACATTCCAGAAATCATTTAGCAAAATATTTTGCTATTGGTCAGAAACTTTACTTCAGCTGAATATGAAAAATCAAGAGAGCTCTGTTAACTGCGATATTGGATTAAAAACCTGACAGCCTCCATCAGAAACTCAAGTTAAATTCATTGCAGGCGTTATTCATCCTTAGGGTCTGCAGCTTACCCAGCTCCAGGAACTTGCTGGGATTCCTGTGGAGTGGGGACGAGGTGCCTGAGCCATCTTTTCTCAGCCCCTTCCCAACACCAAGACATTCAGCAGCATCTGCTCCATTAGCACAGTGAACACCACAGACATGCAGTTAATCGGTCCCAATTCCTGTGGCTCCAGGGTTCTACCTGGTGTCGGAGGGCAGTCTGATGCTTCCAGTGACTCCGGCCATCCACATGCACACAAATTACGCTTTGGGGCCTGGAAGAAAGTATCCTTCAGGTTTATACAGGTTAGAAAATGTCCTTGGATCAGGAGTTATCTGGCAAGTGCTAAGAGTTGGACATTGTAATTATTTCAGCTCTAGTGATTAAAAGGGTCTGATGCCATTATGATTTGTGTAAAAATATTTTCATTTAGGAGTATCTTTATCTGCAACTTAATCCTAAGCATTCTGTTTTTCTGTATTGTTAGCTGTGCTACATATACTTGACTGTTATTTTCCTATTCATTGTGTGTTCTGCTGTTGGGGTTCACAATTGGCAAAGAATGATCTTATTTCAAACTAAAAATTATGTTCAATTTGAGTTCAAAATGAACTGAAGATCTGTTGTTCTTTCTGTTTTGTAAACCTATTTTTGAGCAAAATCTAAATTCACGTCCTTTGCAAACTATCTGGTAAGAGCACAACTTTTAAATTAAGAAAGCAATTGCCAGTTTCTCTACGGTTTGTTTGGTCCAGCCATATGTTTGATTTTTAAAGGTAGTGCATTTCTTTTCTTTCTATGAATGGCTGGATCTACAGATCCACTGTGTTTATTTTAAAATTAATCCCATGCATCCTTCAGGCTTTGGAAATAAAGAAGCTTAGGTTGCAGAGGTCAGGAATATTTTGTATTCACCAGTTAGTCCTTGGAGCAGATAGGCTATAAAAGTTCTCTTCTGAGATCTGTATCACTGGGAGATTGATGACCTGGGCTACAAGAAGGGCTCCTATAATTGTGGATGACACTGTTCAAAAGTGTTGCATTTGTGTATGAAAAAGAAATAACGTAATTTATTTGTCCTTAATATTTTTTTAAAGTTCTGCTCTTTCTTTCAGAATATCTGTGTGATCAGAGACATAGGTATAGTTTGGGTAGCTATGCCTGCTCTTTCTGTTTTTGTGACATTTCAAATACAAAATGTGTATAGGTATGCAATAAAAAGTTTGGTTCATCAGCCTGCACAGACTTCCTTCATCTCTTACCATTCATTGACTCTGACAGCTCATGTATTTACTAGGTGATTCATAGTGCTACAGTTCTCATAGCTTTCAGGCAGTGGAGCTCTTCAGGTTTTATTTAGCTTTAAAAGTTATTACTTGCCACATTCAGGCTGGCCTCTTCTTACTCTTTGTGAGAAGCAAATGCTGTGAAAAATTGGTATCCCTTTCTGTGTGCCCTGCAAACTCCGAGCACACATCTGTCTCAGCAGATGCTCTTCTGGTAAGCAAAGGATCTCTCTACAGATTGGCCTGGTGAAAATGGAAACTGTCTCCTGTTCAGGCAGTGGATGATGAGAACAGAGGGGCTGCAGTGGGGCAGTGTGAGTTTCAGCTTTCCAAAAATGTTGCTTTTTGATTTGTCCCACTGTGATTTAATGGTAGGTCCCATACTCTTTAAGTCACCGAAAGGACTTCAAGAATTTTCTGTTTCTTTGCAAAACCATAAATTTTAGTATGCCTCAGTCCTTCTTCTGTTCCCTGAAACAAATATCCTGGTTGTGAACACAAAGCAAAATCCAGTCTAAAGGCTGGGCTAGGATGGAAATCAAAGATGCTCTCAGTCTCTCAAATGCTCTGACTCCTGCTAGCCTGCTGACAGCTGATGGGCAAGTTTTGCCCTAGCAGATTTTCTGATGCTGAAATTTCCATACCTACATGCCTATTATATTCCCTGGTGAGCAAGTGGAATATTGCATTTTTAGTGGGAAAAGCTGTACATGAGGTTGAGGACCTGAGCCTCCGACAAAGTCTGCCAATAAGACCTGGGGCAGACCTGTTTTGCTTGGATTGTCTCTTGTAATGGCAATAAAAGAAGATACAGAGTGAGCTTAGAGAGAGATGGAAAGGATGAGGGTCCAAGTCCTTGTCTGTAGGATGTTTACATAGGAACATTTGTAAGGTGTTTCTTGGTGCTTTGTTTGCAGAGGTATAAGAGATGCATCCAATCAGAGTGCTGTACCAAGATCCAGGAAGCCTCCATCTGTTTCCCAAAGTGCCTACAACTGAAGAGACAGGCTGTTTTCTCATGAATCCAAAGCTAGTTGAAGAGAAACTGGAATGGAAACTGGAAACTGGAGAAATACCTGTGTGCTGAACAGGCAGCTGAGAGAGGCAACACTCACATTCATCCTTGCATTTGCTGGACCTGACCACTGGCTAAATAAGTTTCAGGCACTGTAAACTGAAGCAAGAGGGGATGAAGAAACCATTCAAGGAGGCAAGAAGAAACTTGTCCTCCTTACCTTTGGTGTCAAATACTTTTCTGGCATCTCCCAGTCACACACAAAGAATGAAGCTGAAAGTATCACAGTCTAGAATATTTTAAGAAGCAGAGTTTGACTTGCATCCAGTTTATCATCTTACTTTGCATTTATTACAGAATATTATGGTTTAGGAAATGTGAGCAGGGGCATGGATAGTCTTCAATCCTAGAAGGAGATCTGTGCTGATCAGTCAAGGATCCTTGACAACTTTCTACAGGCAGTGCTGCTGGCTGGTGTTTTTTGCATTTCTTTTAAAGCCATAACCACTGTTAAATTAATGAGTCTCCCATCTGGAAAAGCCTGTTGTAACCAGTGCAGTGGCCATTTTCTCTTGCACTGGAACACTGTGGAAGCTCTCCTTTCTTGCTTTACTGTATAGCAATAAGTATGCCTGTAGGCATTTCCATTCCTGTTCTGTTAGTATTTGTTTGCAGTGATTAACCTGTAAATAGGTAAGGACTGTGAATGCTTATCAAAAATCTCTGTGGTAAGCAACCTTTTTGAAGATAGTTGTCAGCTTTCCACACTAATTTTTTCCACACTAGTTTTTTCACTCTAAATTATAACCTGTAGAGGCATTTGATACAGGCAGCACACTGCAAAGTGTGCTGTGAAGATGGATCTGCAGAGAGGGAGAGGAAAGACTGGTCAGGACTCCTATATGAACCTTCATCCCAGCTACCTACTGAGACTCCCTTCCACTTCTGGTTTTGAGGATGTAATTGCTAAACAAATCAGGCAAAGTCCTATTTCTAGTCTATATAAAAAATGCTCCTAAGTTTTTGTTATTCTGCAAGAAACTTAGAAGTGATACTTGCAAATGACCTATCTATTCATAAATTCTGCTGCCTGCAAGAATGAGTTGGAATAAAGAAAAATAATCCTATCCTTTCCAAATTGTTGTCCAAATTTTGTTTTAATTACAATTTTGCAGACAAATCCTATGACAGAGGCAAAAAAGCAAACTGTTCTGTTAAGGAAATTTAGAAAATTCTTTCATCATGCTTCTCTGAAGAAGATACTGTTATAAGAGATGACTTGGCATGTTCTTTCTTTCTTTTTTTCCTTTTTTTTTATTTTTCTTTATTTTAGTTTTTTTTTTAATATCTCTTTCAGCTTTAAAATAGAAGAAGACTTATGATTTGGAGAATGGTGTCTTTTTGCAACCACTCTGACTCTTCTCAAAGCAACGTTGGATATCTAGAAGAAACCAGACTTATAGGACAGGCATTCTGACTCTTAGGAGGGAACAGAAGATACCCTCCTAACTTAACAATGCTAAAGTTTATCCTGCCTCATGTATTTACTTCTTAAAGAGAAAACTCACTTGAACAAAATACTTTATTTCTTATTTGGTCTTAAACCCATGGAGTTTATTCTGGAGTCTTGTTACTTTCCCTGTCATACTGGAAAGACTGTTCTCTCTGCTAAAATCTATATTTTCCTGAAATTCTCAATCCTGTAATCAATCTGGCACTTGATAAGGCACCAAAAGCCTCCTGTCAACTATAAGACAAGGCAGATGGGAATCAAGCAAAGGAGAAACCACTCTTTAGCACTTATTCAATGTGTTTATTGAATTTGACTTCTCCAGGTCTTCAGAGTCTAGTTGACACGGAAAGAATTTTCTTGGTGGTGGATCCAAATTTTCTCAGCTGATTCCCTGCAAAACATTAAGAAAGCACAAGCATGGCCACTTTTAAGAAGGGTGTTGCAAAATGTCACTCTTTGTATGAACTTTTACAATTGACTGATTCTATGTTCTAGCTGAGGGGAAGCAAAAAAGTGTAGATTTTCCTTCTCTTACTGAGATGCTGAATATTTCATTCTATGGATAGCTCTGACACAATGGAGATGAGCAACAGATAAATAAAACCAAGGACATAACACTGGGCTGAAAATAGAAGAGTAATTTAGCAAAGTGTATTATTAGCGTTGCTGGTTTTGTACCTGACCTCTCTGAAGGAAAACCATTCTCTTTACATCTGCACAAGCTTAAAGATAAATACCCCTTTTTAATTAATTAAATTTAATTAAGTCCAGGACCTTTGTCAGGGTATGCCAGTAAAATAAGAATAAATCCTACTGTTAATTATGAAGGTTGCTCCTAAACCTGTTGCAAGTATACTGCTGACACCAATTAATACAGCTGTCCTACAATGTCAAGCTTGGGATGGGAGTTGCAGGAAGGGGGATATTAGAAATGAACAAGAAAAAGACTCCAATTAAAGATTTTCATTACCTATAATAAACATTAATATAAGGTGTTACAACATTGGTTTTACTGTCAATTGTTTTGGGGAAAGACAGAGTTATTTTTCTGCTTTAATTTTTTTTGTTTATTTTCAATAAGACATTGGTTAGAAGTTAGACTTGTATGTAGAGAAGAATCCTGTGAACTACAGCCCATATTTATATCCTAGAAGAGCAATTTATCTGTTGCCCTGTGCTGTAGCAGCAGGATTATTATACCTGTATCAGGTGGTGTTACACACTGATGAGTAACAGCTCTTCGGTGCATGAACCTTAACTCCCGGACATTCATGAAAACAATTTTGGATTTTCAGATCCTACCAGAAGCATTACTATTATAATCTATATTATAGCTGGTATTCAATATTTTATTAGAATGGAGAATGGTATATTTTATCATTCTAAAATGCATAATTTTTCCAATTCAATGTTTGAACCATTAAACAATGTTTCTATAAACAATGATATATGTATCCAATAAAGATCATCAAACATGGAGCTCTATGGACACTCAGATATTTCAGTTCAGGACATACATGGTTTAAAAGCAATAAAACTGAAATCTATGCTTTTTTCCTTTTTCCTCAAGGGATTTTTAAGTTTTTTCCTTCCTGACTGCAAGTCAAGTGTTTGAGGATGAAAAGGTAACATTTAGTCTTTGCCAAGGACAAAAAGCAGGAGAGTAGTCCTAGTTTTTTCTTTTGAAGGAACTGCCTGTTTAGAAGGAGCAGTAAAAGCATCTCTTTTTTACAATATAGACTTCAGAAAGTTTTAAAAAGCTACTTAAACCCATCTTTAAGCCTAGCACTTGCGGTCTCCATCACAGACATCCGAAGTTGCATCAGGCCATGTTAAGCCTTCATCTGAGAAGAAGCATTGACAATTTCTTGCACTGCCCTGCAGCCACCACAGTGTCATTCATGTGTAAAACACGACAGTGCTTGAGACATGGATGAGGTGCCTTGGGCAGAAAAGTGCTGCAGCCTTATCCTGTAATGTACAACAAAACAACCTAGAGTACAAAAATAGCTGTGCCCTCTGGGCAGCCCTCAAGGAATCATGTCAGCTTTCTAGTAATTAATAACAATGGGCCTTAACCAAGATGGACTTATTTTTTTTTTTTAATTTTTATTTTTACATAAAAAATTTCCCCTGTAGCTAGGGGAATGACATTTCATAAGGAAGTGATGAATTTTACACAGAGCAGCATCATATGAAGTTCTGGACTTCAACTAAGGCATTATTCTCTTTCTGAAATATTTTGCATCTGAAAGGCAGTGCTGCTGGAGTGCTGGTGCCAGCCACACAATGTACTGGTTATGTTTTATATTAATACAGTTCCTTTTTCTTTATTCCCAGAAGCAGTCAAGCTTCAAACCCATTAATTATGTGGACCATTTGAATCAGTTTTTAGTTTCTTAATAATTTTATTCATCAAAACTTAGGAAAAAAAAAGCCATACAAACATTTAGAAGCTTTTTGGTTACAAGTTTGGGTTAGGCTAGTACAAAATGGAATATTATTACCTATCTAAAAGCTTCCATGTTGGCAAAATTAACTCTGAAATATTGAGAAATACTGGGAATGTATTTCTGTTTGAAATCCAAAGGAACTGTAGATGCTCCACAGTGTCACAGGACTTGGATTGAAATTACATTACAAAAAGCAGAAGTGAAAAAGTGAGTTTTTTCTGCATCTACAGCTGCTGTAATACTAAGGTGGAAAGAGCTAGACATACAGAGGAAGATTGCTGAAAGACCACATGTTAAAGCCCCTTTTAAATTCATGCCACAATAGTTTCTGCCAAGACTCTCCTGGAAAGCAGCAACAGTTCCCTATAGTGACCCCAAAAAAGATGCAAGATGAAAAAAATCTACTTGATAATACCATCAGGAAAACAAAAATAAAACTCGAATATTTGGTTTCTTTTATAAAAACGTCACAAGGTCTTTAATGTTCACTGGAAGTTGCTTTGGCATTCAGGACTCTCATTTCCATTCAGGGGAAAGTGAAGAAATTAGAGCAATTTCACAAATAAAATTACTATTCTGTGTTAGGGAGAGTTGCAAATGACAATGCATTCAAAAGGTCATTCAAAGTGGTGGTTAAGACCTTGAAAGTGAATGTGCCACAAACCTCTGTGAAGGTCAAATTCTGCTCATTATCCTGATTCACAGCTTCAAAGTTGAGAAACATAAACATCTAAATTGAGGTATACCTGCTTGACAATGATCTGCTCTCCAGAGGTCCTGGTGACTCAATTTAGCCAATACTACAAGGTAATAGTTTGCTATGGTAAAGTATTTGTCCCTGTGTGTGGCATCTGTGTCATATTTGCTTGCTGAGGTGGTGTCCATGCCAGCAATCGTTGCCTATCTGCAGATAATCCTTTAAAATGTTCATGCAATGGAATGTCCAAGATTTCCTTGGCACCGTTTTCCAAAGGCTTAACAGATTTCATGGCATCTTGTATTGAAGATACTACCACTTATCTGTAGAAAACAGAAAAAAGCTGGGATGAACATTACACTCATAGTGTCTGAAAACTGATAGAGTGAACAAGGAAATTTACAGTTATTTTATGTTAAATACACATACTGAAGTTGTGTGTCATATAGCATCAAAGATTTGGAATCTTCAATCACCTCCACCTGAAAGATGAAACTTTTGTAACTTGTATTTGGAAACTCCCAGTGAGATTAACAACTTGTGGATCTCATGGCCAGTAGCAGAGATAGCTTCATTATTTCATTCCTCAGGCTGTGTATTTCACTGCATTTAGCTGAACACCTCAACAGAGCAGATCACATCCTTTCCACTTTCAGACTTTCTTCCTAGTAGAGAAAGCATTAAAACCTGAAATCTGGGAATAGCCTTGCTGCCTGGCTGTGAGTGGAAATGTGGGAGACAAGGTACCCATTGATGTTGCTCTGCTCCTGGGATCCTCATAGGGGCATTTGGGACAGTATCTCACAGTACATCATCACACACTTCCCTTGCCTGGGCTGTGCCTCTTCCTCTGTCTGATTTCCCCTCACAGAAAAGCAAAAGTTTTCTCTAGCTATTTTGCTATAAATGGCAGTTGAAAACTTATCTGATTATTTTATTTAGCAGTACATATTTCTAATTATACACAACATGCCAGAGCCTTACAGACACCGTGAGGGTTTTGCTGGTTTGTTACTCTTACTTTCTGTTGCTATATATCATTGCAGAAGCACCCTTTCAAAGACTTTATCCATAATCTCAATATGTATTGAAATCAAATGCTCTCAGTGTAAAATTTCCCACTGGAATCAAAATCCAAATTCATGCTGATTACAGTGACTTCAGTGATCCTGTGTGTATTTGTGTGAGTTCAAAATAAAGCTTGCATATTAACATCAAAAGCAATATAATTTTAATTTCTACCGAGCTACTTTTCAGCCAGATATTTTTTCGGATGGTTTATATATTTGCTTATGGTCTAGCTGTAATTGTACATGTTGCTGTGGTTTTGCTGTATAATCTTGGGCAAACCCACAGTGATTCCCCAATCTTTGTTTCCTTCTTTTTATTTCTTTACTGCACAGGGTGGCGAAGAGACCAATTGCTTTACAAATTGTGAATCATCCCATTGATGGAGGTCATGCAAATTCTTTGAATAAGTTATAATTTTTATAACTATGTATATAGCACTTTCATATAACTTTTATAGCAATGTATAATTTACACTAATAGTGTATATTACTAACCTATTCTGTGCAGACATATACAGAAACACAACTAAATCCCACAGTATCCTGCAACGAACACAGCCATCCTTTTAGATGAATTGAAATGTTATCAGTCATTACAATTACATTAATTCTAAAAAATTTACCTGCTTATTTCAGAGATTAAGCAGAAATGGCAGTGTGAGGCTAAATTGCTCTGGAACTTCAAGTGACTTTGGATCTAAGGTGGAAAACAGATTTAAACTTTGCAATTCCCCCTGCCTTAACAACTAGTCAAAGGGAAATGCCAGATCCGTTTCCACCTCTCCCCCCTACACAACATACAATTGTACACCTCAGTACCAGGCAGGAAACTTGCAAGCATTTTTTAATTGTTTATGTGAGGAAATCTTGTCCAATATATTTTTTTTCCTTTATGCATTTTGCTTTTGGAACTCCTTAGTGTTTACATTGTCATCCTGAGCATGATATTCCAGAAGAATGATATCATTATTTATACTTTGCCCTCAGAAATCTGTTTAATATAATTGTGACTTTTTCAGTTTAAGGTAAACATTAGCATTTGATGAAAGCTCAGTCCTTTACCTCCTCCCTTGGTAGCTGTTTGTTAAGGTCTGCTGTGGAGCAGCAGTCAAATTAAGAAAGTGGTGTTATTTCAACAAAGCCAGAGACCTTCTTTTGCTTGTAAATATTAGTACATCCTGCAAGCACTGGTGAGTGCTGCCAGCCATCCTGTCACTTAAACAGAGTCAAGACTGATGGAGGCCAAGTTTCTGTCAAGATCTGAAACTCAATGCATTAGCTCAGGAGCTCAGTGTAGACATGCATGCGTTTTTATTTTCACATCTACTCTTTTTATGTCAACAAACTTTATGGGTGCTGGTTTCTGTCACACTCCAAAATAATTAACCCTGAAAGAAACATTTTATTTAATGTTTTAAGAAGTCAGGATTTGGTAACAGAGTAAAAAAAGCCAGATCACGAGCTGACATCATGCAAAAATGCCAAGTGGCAGCACATTTAATAGATGGGTGGCCCAGAAAGCCACAGAAAATGTATATATGTAACACCGAAATTAGGGCTATCATGAAGATTCAGAAGGGTTACAGATACTCCTCCTTCATACAAAACAGGTAGGATGAAATACTGAAAACCCATGAATCAACAACAAGCAAGTGGTGATTTACAAGTGTGTTAATGTGTACATACTGTTGTTAACATAAGTGATGGTTCATAAATATGCAACCAAGAATTGGTGGGTTAGATTAAATCACTTTCTGTGATCAGAGTAAGCTTGTTGATTCTGCTGGAAATAGCAAAAAATAATTTTGTAACATAAATCTGGATTAATGCCCTCTTTTAGGACTCCACTGGTTTCAGATATGTTCATTTCACACAATACTTTTTCTCCTGATACTCCACTCTCTTCTCAATCCTCACTATCCCTCCAACTTTTCTTCTTCCTTTGCTCTTGACTTTGCACCCTGTGCTCCCCATCTACAGAACATTTCACTTCTTCTCTTTGATGCTTTTCTTGTTGATTGCTTTGCTTGTCTTATTAATTGGGAGCTTTCTTCACTGTGTATGACTCTGTACAAATTTAGCTAGCTGGAAGAAAAAATCATTCTGACATATAGATCCTTCAGGAATAACCCAAAGAAGTAGCTGGCGGCCTATGGACTCAAAATCAATTTAAATTCACAGTCATGATTATTCCTCTATGTCTGTAAAACCATGAAAAGAAAAGGTCTGTATTAATCTAACATTTTGTTTTCACCAAAAGTATTCTTAAATCCAGAAAATACCCAAAAGTTTGGATTTTTTTATAGGACACCAGACTCCTCAAAGTAAGTTTGTGGCTAAAAAACAATTTTTGAACACACAGCACACCCCTACCCCAGAAGACAGTTGGCTGAATACCTGGCCTGGCTTGAATATTAGATGGCATTGAAAGAGGGGAAAAAAAAATTAATCTAATGAGAAACTATGTTTAGAAGAAAAGTGTTTTGATGCTACAAGTTTTAGAACAGCTGCTGAAGTTCTGAGGTTTGAACCACAGCACCTCTGCTTATCTAGTGAAATGCATGACAAAGGCCAAATATCTCCAAACCACCAGGAAAGCTTGCCCTTATTTTTGATGTTTAACACAACACAGAGAAAATAATACAATTGGAAAAACAATAGGGAATTGAAAATAGAGATTTTTAGGTTTCTCAGGTGTAGTCCTTTAAACGTGTATGCAGAGAGTTCTGCTCATGACGTTGGGAGTGACTCAGCAAAGTCAGAGAGATCAGTCACATGTTAAAGTTGAGCACACGCAGAAGTGTTTGCTAGAACAAGGCCTTAATAACAAAGACTAATAAAAAATAATCCTTTCCCATATATTAGAGAATTCTCCTAGGAGCTGTGACTCCCAGCTATCCCTTTTAAATTGCATGATTAACAGTGTGCTTCTAATTACTAACTAATCAAATCAAGTCTTTCTGCATGTAAATAGGAGTCTGGGACTTTTAATAAGGTCTTCACTGCATGATTGCTCTTAGAATAGCAATTAGTTTGGTTTCTGCTCCCATTGATAAAAGTGGCAGTAGTGTGGAACAAAACTGTTTGTGTACCCACCAGGTCATAAACGAAGTTACTGGGAGGTGACTTTGATGAGGTGAGGGGGAAGGACTTGAAGGCCTCCAATGAAGAGGTGGGCTTGCTTTTACTTTCATGTCATTCTTTAATTTGTCTTTTTTAATGGCATACCCAGATGTGACACCTTCTGCTTTTATAAAAATAAGGAAGTATTTGCTGCACTGGCGTTATCAACAAGGCAAGAAACTGTGCCAGTGCCATTCGGTGAGTGCCTAGAATACATGTCAAGAGTTGCAAAAATTATCCAAATGCTGAGTTTTTCCCTTGTGCAAAGAAACTATAATTCAGGAATATAACACTCATCAGATAGACTTTGGATAGTTTCCTCTATAGCTCATATTTTTTGACAGTCCAATTAGTTTAAATCTGCAATGCAACAACTTATTTGGATCTGCAAGGAAAATCACTTCTTTTTTTTCTTGTCCTGTGCAGCAGCTGATCTCCCTGGTTGAAAAAAAAAAAAAAAACTTGAACAAAACTTTTTTTAGCAAATCATTCTTACAAAAGAGCTTCAGATCAACAATCACTCCTCCTCAACAATCACTCTTTCGAAAAAAAAATGAGCCACCACTAAGCTACCCTGAATTCCCCATTTCACAAATGCTTCCTTGCTTTTTTTTCTCCTCATCTTCCTATGACAAATATTCCACAGTAGGCAGATTCCTGACCTGCAATATAGAATGTTGCTAAAAGAAACATTGCTGTCAGATGCCCGCATCAAATCCAATAAGCCACATCCAGCTTCATGTTGACAGTTGCATTTTTTTCCTAATGCATATTTTAGCCTTGCTTGACCATCAACCATATGGCAGGTTTGTCCTGTGGGTAAGTTTATTATTAACAGCTTGCAGCTGGAGGTACAATAACTACATGTAACTGTGACATTGCACTAATTGATCAAGACATCTCCAAAACAAGATGCAGAAAGTGGCCACAGCAAAGAGCTTCAGATTAATGTTTGGGGAACATTAAGCAAACAAGCACCTTTGCCATGCACAAAGTATCTTAAAAACTAGGGTGTTCAGTAAAAGGAATTGATTTCAAAAAGCCATCTTTTGATGAGAAAAATACATTATTTAAGCCAAAGTTAAGCCTGCACAGCAGAAGCTCAGACAATTAAATCACTGGATCTGCTGGGTGCCTTTAGTCCATACTTTCCCTTCTAATCCTGCTGTCATAGCAGAGGGTGACTGAGGTTTAAGAACAGCATGTGTAACATTAATCCATCACTTCACATTAAGGCCAGAGTGTTAGATTTTTGATGGGAGGGAAAAAAAGCGACCTTATTAGGGATTAGGTAGAAGTTACCCAGCTACTGTTCAGAGGTAACTAGTAAATAAGCTGCAGAATGTGAATTGCTTGCCTTGTGTGTGTCTCCTGGTAAATTTATTTTTCAGATGTTTTTGCCAAGCTTGATTAACTGATCTTGAAATGAATGGAACAAATCATTAATTCAGTGGTTTTGTGTTGTATCTTTGTAAACTGAAGCTGCCAAATTTTAAAAAGTGCTTTCAAGTGTAGAGCACTTGTCAAACAACCTGCAGGCTTCAAGGCATAAAAGAGAAAGCTCTCCAAACTCCTAATTTAATGGAGCTTATGCAGGAATATAAATTGCGTGTGAGGAAGAAAATATGATGATTCCATGCAAAATATCAGATAACTAGGCTTCAACTGGAGCAAAAATTAAAATTGCTTTGTTGGCATGTCAAGACTGCAAAGCGTACTTTGCAAGTTCTTTGTTGGTTAAGCAGATTGGAGAAAGCATGAACAGAACAGTCTCTCTTGGTGCTCTCTTGGCTTAATGCTTGGAGGGAGGTGAACTGTAATCACAGCATGGTGAGTTTTTCATGAAGAGCATTTTGTGTGCTGTGTTTAGGTCTTTCTTCACAAATGCTGACAAAATAGACTTCAGTCTGCACTTTGTGATCCACTGTTTGCATATTCTTGGCAAACACATTGTGCAAGAAGGGCTTATGGTTTGTGCACCAGCTGATACCTGTGAGTAGGCACCTGGCTATTTCTGTTTGCAGTAGAATGGGTGAATTTTAGTCACATGGTGTCTTTTCCCTTCTCTAGTTGTATGATGTAATTCCTGTGAGCAGCTGGACCCTGACTGACCTGCTTCTGTGGAGCGATGGGAGAGCCTGAGTTTTGGCATGATCTTAATCATTCCTGAAATTAAATTTCTATAAGGGACATCTCAGTTTGAAAGGGTCATCACTGATCTCAACAGAAGGGTATAGCATAAGAATGCCTGCTCCTGGAAGAAGTTTCTAATGCAGTTTATGATTTTCTCATAAAGTAGCTCTAAAGCTTTTCTGTACAGACATCTTCTAAGGGAAGATAAATTACAAACATGATCAAATTGTACACTGGATGTTACAGATGTTATATAACTAGAAGAAGCTAGGACATTTATTATTATTATTATTATTGTTATTGTTATTATTTTCCCCAAGCAGAAAGTGATTGTGTGATCCAACAGCTGTGAATCCTAGTTGATTTTGGTCTATGGGTACTTTTCACCCTTGGGTGCCCCACTGGGGGCTGTGTGCATGTCTTTGCATTGGTAAATACCCAAGTCTAATGGAAAACATCTGAGATTTTGTATGCAGTTAGTTTGCTAACATCCTCACATACACTGTTTGTCTCTCATGAACTCACACTACGTCTGCACAAGCTTAATTGCTGAAAAAGTTTTTCCTTTAAAACCAGAGAAACTATTTGACAGGAGGAGATTGATAAATCTCTAATCCGTATAATACCCACCAGTAGTCTTGGAAAAGAACAGGGCAAGGAAAGTTCTAATGTACTTTTCTCTGTGGGAGGAATAAAGTACAATATTAAGCATTTTGTGTAAGTATTTTATTTTATTGCACTGGTTTCATATTGGAGAGGTATATTACACAAGATGTGTCATCACCTACTAAAATACATGCTTGAATTTGGGTATTCTGGTGGAAGATTTGCAATGCAAAACTTCATGAAGCTGAGATTTTGCAGGGAAAAAGTTTAACTCCAACGATGCACTTGGAAGAGCCTCTGAAACACATGGGCAGCAGTGTATAGACACAATCCTTGTTATTGTATCCACTCAGGAGTGTGGGAGTGGACCTTGCTGTCACAGTGCCATTTCATACAGCCCATAGTGGGTCTCTGAGCACTGTGAGTAGAGCAGGGACTGTCCCTCAGGACCAGGATCAGAACCCAGTAGCCACTAACAAATTCTGGCCTTTCTACCTGTCTATGAATGATCCTATTAGGGCTTTTGGTGCATTATCTGGTTTAAGGGGGCATATTATATATTTTAAGGGGGAATATATCATACTGTAGGCTCTCTTCTCGTGCCATTCCACAAAACAAAAAAGCTTGAAGGCCAAGCACAAATCAGGAGTTTTGGGATGATCCACATCCAAGATATTAATTTCCCCATGGAGTTTGGGGAGGTGAGAGGGATCTCCTGCCGTCAGCTGTCAGTGACACACAGAGTTTCTGCTGCACCTTTTGCAAGGATTGGCCCCAAGGTATCTGGTATGTGAGTATAGATGGGAGGGAAATTCCCCTATAAAGTTACCTTCAGTCAGGTGATTATCAAGTCACATAGTTTCCAGTAGGTTTAGCAGAAGCTTGTGTTCAGCTCAGTCTTCTTGGCTTGCAGCTGCTTTGGGTTATATTTGATAAGTGGCCATCCAAGTGTCAGGTTTTCTGGGAGGTGGAGTGGAATGACTGTCATGCACAGGTGTTTTCCAAGAAAGTTGTTCTCTCACTACTAGCACACTTTGTGACTCTGCTGCCTGCAGTTGTAGATACTAGTGGAGATATTTTTCCAAACTGCTTTTAAAATAAAAATACCCTTCTTAATTTTTCCCTGAAATAATAATGAGTAAATTCACCCAGACCTTCTTGTGTGGTCAGAGACCTACACTAAGACTTCTGAAAATCTTTGGATTTCCTTGTGCCTAACTCTCACAGACTGATGATGAACATATGCCTCTTGAAGGTGCTCCATAGCTGCTAAGGAAGACCTGTAGCTTGGCCACAGGCCAACTTGGTCACCATCTGCTACAGGATGCCCCAGCCTTGACCACTGCCTCTGATTGTCTCAGATGCCTTAGGAGCCTCACTGTACAGTATCATCAGACAGGAAAATGCATTTTTACCATAATTCTTATTCTACTTTTATTGGGCCTTGATATTGGTAGTCCTTTCATCCTGATGCATTTTCCCCCTTGATGTGAAAGAACAAAATATTCACCAGTGTAACAATTTATAACACTGATCATGTCCAGCAGCCCTTTGACAGAAACATGCTCACACTTCTGGCTGCCAGTGTCAACGTCACACCTCTGCTTTGAAAGCCTTCAGTGAGATATAGATGTTCTAAGAAAGAACATTGTCTGGCAAAGTGTCTATGGGCTTGAGAGCAGAGTTTTGTAGGAAAAGATAGTATAATACCATGATATGGCTCCAGGATTGTGTTTGTCCTTCCTGCATTCTGTGTCAGGCTAGGTGAGAAGTATGGAGCCAGACGAAACCCTGGAGACAAGTCATCTTCCTGGGACATATTCCACTTTTTCCTCCATTCCTCACTTTTCCTAGAGTGTTGCCTGAAGTGACTGTAGTTATTATGGTCAGGGTTTTGTCATCAGTCCTGCAGTTTCATCTTTTACATCTTAAAATCTTGTTGCACCTGTAAAGCCATGGGATACTGTATCGACACAGAAACCACTCTCTACCACTTTACTGAAAAATACCCTGGCATTGAGTAGGATGAGTAGGATCTGTAAACTAATGTGGAACAGCCCATACTGTGACTTCGTTAAACCCTACAGGATGGCATTGAAGTGTTGCTGAAAAGGTTTTCAAGATTTTCTATAAAAATTGACCTATTTACCATGGAAAGATACACAAAGACCTCTGAACCTACAGATTATATCCAACAATTCCAAACACAGCAGTCTGTGCAGTTTTAGTTGCTCAGAACCAATTGACTCTTGTGCAAGTTACTCTTACCCTTACAGTACAGATACTGTGAGGCAAATGGAGGGTTTATAGGTATTGCTACCTAGCACTCAGTCACCAAATGATGGCATCTTCAGAAATCTAGGGATCTTTTTGTAACTGTCTTTGAAGATCTCTGAGGTGGGAGGGAGCTGATGGTTCCTTTGAGCTGTGTATCAGATCAACTGAACTGCACACAGTACATTATCTAAAATACGTAATGTGTTAGTTCCTGGCTTGCTCTTCCTGAGCATCCAGTGAGCTCAACTTTTATAAAGAAAACTACATAAAGTATAATTCACACACACATACGAATTTTATTTGATTCCCCCCAACACAGCGTATTACTCTTTCCCCTTTTCCCTCAAGAAAAAATCTTAATAATTAGGTGTGAACGGATTTTATTTTTAAAGAAACCCTCAAAGTATAGCTAAAGAGCCTCAATAAAAAGATTTCATCAGCTTTGTTACACTAAAAGCAGCTTGTTCTTTGGCCTTTAAATACCAGAGCCAAGTTTTAGAGCTTTAGGAAATGGTGCATAAACAGTCTGGCACGATGCTCTGTAACATGAAGAGAGGACTTCTATGGTTCACTGCAAAAATCACAGATAACAATCACATTCCCTATCACTAATGTGTTATGGTCATATAAAAGATATGCAGATACATGGAAAAGCAACATCTGTACTTCCACCTACAGCTCTGTACACATTCATGCAGCAGGTAGACAATGAATGGTTTGATCCTGCCTAGGTGAGCAATTCATATCTGGCTACACTGGAAATTATATTTAAGGTATGGATTGGTGCCAGGAGTTATGTGTAAGTGCTTTCAAGTCCTTTGCAGATCAGAAAATAGCAACCAAAATAACTTATGCTCATTACAGAGAAGGGGCCGTGAGGCAACGTCCGTCTGCTTGTGGTTAAATCTGCCACTGCTATTATTACTACTGTTATTTTTCAGAAAGACTAAGCATGACTAAAACCTAAGTGTCACAAAGTTAAGATGCATAAGGGCCAATTATGTAATGGTCCTTCCAACCAGAAAAAAAAAATCTCCAAGATTTTTGGAAGCTTGAGGATTTTTTTTTTTTTTTTTTTAGTTTGGTTTCTTTTCTTAGTGAAATTTTTAAAGCAAAGGAAATATCCATCTAATTATTTGGTTTACCTGGAGGCATTTGACTTCTTCTTATATGATGGGGTCACAGGCTTTTCCTTGAAAAAAAAAATTAATTAAATTTGAGTAGTTGAGGGAAAAATTACTTTGTGTACAGTCCATTAAATTCTGTGGGCACTGAGCACACATCCATTCTCCTTACATGAACAGAAGAACTTTTCTGCCATATCAGACTGGCCTAGCCTAGAACTTGCAACAACAGCAGGTCTTTCAGCTGCTTGTGTGACTTAATGTAAAATTGCCTTTTAAAAAAAATACACTTTCCCCCTCCCTTTTCCTTCTCAGGATTTGAACCATTCTTCCCCTTTTTCACATTTCACTGCCGTGCTGTTATGCATCCCACCTCCCACCAGCAGCACTAACCCCTCCATGCAAGTGACTAATGAAAATCCCAGACTCCTTCCTCAGTGGTTATCAGATTCATATTTCTCTCAGTTAGACTATTATTCTAAACTTAAAAATTCAGCGTCAAGCTTTGCTTCTGGGTTTTTTGCTGGCAGTTTTATAGCTTGACCAAACTTTACATTGGACAGTGTTTTGGTTGGCTGCCATATTGATCCTGGCTGTTAATCAGGATTTTTGTTGTTTCGGAGTAGGGGCAAGGTGGAAGGAGTGGTTGTGGTTTTGCTCTGTGAACAGAAGTGGCCATGCTTACTGTCAGGGGCAAGTGTCTGCACTTTGTAACTACAAATTCCTTAATGATGTGTTACATTTCAAAGTGGAGTTGGACTTGGGGGTGAAACCTAAACTGATAAACAAGAATTGCCCACCCCACCCCCACCTCTAGTCTCCCACAAGCTATTTTTAATAATGCTGTTATTTATTCCCAAGCAATGTTTTTCTATGCTTTTAATAGTAAAGCAGAAAAAAAAAATCAATTCATTTTCTAGATGTGTGGGTTTGCTGGATGAATCTCTAACTAGTTGTAGACTGGAATTCCAGGTCTAATTTTATTAGTCAACAAATAAAGCCATGGCAACAATTTAAGGAGAAACCTTGCTACTGAACATAAATACATGAGGAGAACAGGGAAAGCCTTCCTAAATTTCCTATTCTTCAGTAAACTGCTTTACTGTGGCTTCTGTGAAGCAGCACTATACACCCTTTCATCTCCAGGTATTAGTTGAATACAGATATATTTGATTAATCATACTGCCCTTTTCTCTGACCCCAAGAAAGGCCAGCCTGCCTCTGTCCTGTACTTCTGAGACTTTTCTCCTACAACTTCTGTGGTGCTGATCGAGGATCTTCACCAAGTCAGGAATTTCCAGTGCCAAAGGGAAAGGAAAAGAGACCAAAAAGGCCAAACATGCAGCTCCCAGGGAGCCACCCCCATGCACATCCTGGTGCAGAGACCTGGATGCATTGGTGTATGGGGTGTATTGGGATTTTTTTTTGTCCACCTCACTGTCCTTGGACAGGGTTTTTGTGTGCACCCCCCAAAATGCAGAGAATCGGGAGTTTGGCTACATTGAGTGGCAGGAGCTGGGAGGAGGCAGGGAAGCAGTGGAGCTGGAATGGAGGCTCTGAGGTGGGACACCAGGCTGAGAGGTCAAGAGAGATGTGAGGGAATAATTTCTTCTCCTGTGGCCCTGCAGGTAACTACTTGTGCAATGCTCCTGAGCCCTTCCTTCTCTTCCAGCACCTGCCACATGTGAATCCTGTAGGGAAACAAGGGCCATTTTATCAGGTATCTTCTGTTTCAGCTGTAGCTATAGTCAGTCCTGGCCCCTGCAGGTTTCTACATAATTTCCAGCATGTAAATGCCTCCCTTTGCTTCACTTGCAAGGTTGTTCCTCTGGAGCACCATCTCAGCTCGTTACTATGCCAGGTACAAAGGTGCATTGGGTGCATCTCAGTCCAATTTGGAATTACATCTTGCAGCCATTCTGAGAAGATCAACCAGCTAGTTGATCTTCCTGCACAATTGATGTTCCAGGACTGCAAAGGGAGGAATGGTTCCAGCCCTGCCAAGTCCCACGTGGCTGCACACAGCCTCTGCAGGTGCTCCTAGGTCAGAAGGATTTCCCTGTCACCCTGAGCCAAGTCTCTCCCTGCAGCTGGAAGAGGAGGAGAACCATGACACAGGGCAGTGAAGAGGGCTCCATGAGTAGGTGCTTCAGGGAGACCCAGAGGATTTTGCTGCGTGGTTGAGCAGGACAACTATTTCACTTCTGCCCCCATTTTCAGTTTTCTTTTGTATCAGATGGTGAAACACAGACTCTTGCCTGGCCTCCTCATTTCTAAGAACCAAATAACTGGCACACAATGCACTTCCCTGCTTCCCAGACTGCAGTTAAGCAACATCCCATTTCACAGATTAATTTAGTACCTGTAAATTCACCCTTAGCCTGACCTGAACTGACCACCCACTTTCAAGGTGTTTATATTTTCGTCTCCAGGCATCTTGCTAATAGCTCTCTGGCAGGCTGTGGCTTGCTTCAGGGGGGCTGCTCTTCAAGTAGGGTTGGGCAAATGATGAACCACCATTTCAGTGATGTCCATCTTCATTCCAGTGATTTAATCACAAGTGGCTGGGCTTCCATCTGTTCAAGCTACATAATGGCAAAGGCCTGAGACATAAACTCCCTTCTCCCACCTTCTTACCATAATTATTCCTGTAAGTGGCTGAATTTTTTAGGAAAGAAAACATTTCTCTTCATTAGAAGTATTTTGTTGTTTAATACGAATTTATGAAATACTGAGAAAGACTCACTAATCTGGGTTAAATGTATTTTGCATTTATTATCTGTATCAATAGCTAAGGCAATAAAATATCCGTGGAAGAAAAAAAAAGAAAGACCTGTTTTTATAGTTAAGTGCAGACAAATATTGATATAAAACCTGTGATACATCAGCTATATCATGAGTATAGTATTGCTTGGACAGCATGCAAATTCCAGGACTTCATCCCTCCACTGCAACAAAAAAGTCCTGGATTTTAATAGTGTTTTCTGAGGGATGTGTTTCATTTGTGTTTGCTTGGCTATAGTAGAATTAAAAATCTCATTTACTGACTGTCATACTTGAAGCTAATTGTTTTATTAGGAGTCAGCCCCCTTGTATGGAAGTACTTCCTCTTAAGTGAATTCAGAAGAAGGTAGATATTCAGGAATGTAATGTTATCTTTCTGAACTCATCCTGCTAACTTTACAGGGAATTTAGCTTTGGATTCTTTGGGACTCAACAGGGCCTTTCACTCAGGAGAGTCAAGAACTGATGTGAGATCAGACAGAGGAATAAGAAAGCAAACCTTCTTGTCACCCTCCCCTGTGGAAATTTTGTGTAACCCCACACAGAATTACCTGGCTGCTGAAAACATTCATATTCTGACTCCTAATAAAACCCTGACTCTCTGCTTTATTTTAATTATTCTTGATCCCTTAAATGTAAAATCCCTTTTCCAAATGTTCATTTAAGTGGCTACTATTAAGTTTTTATCAGTTCTGCGCATTTCAGCCTCTTGTACACAGAAATTTCTTGATCTGACAGAATAAGAAATGCATTTACATGGCCTAAGCTCTTAAATTGTCCCTTTCAATTAATGCCCCATCATGGAGCAATCTGGAAACCATTACTCAGTAACTCTTCATTATAATTGCTTGCAGCTGAATATCCAGGCCTTGGTAATATAAGAATAAAAGAAAACTCAGTTAGTAACAAGTGCAATTGATTCCATTCAGAATTCCCCTGGTGCTTTGCCATGTTTGGCCTGCATGAGAGGAAACAAGAGGATTTTTTTCTCCTTTTCTTTTTTTTTTTTTTTCTAAGTAAAGGCCTTTTCTGGTAACAGATAAAACTACAATACCTCGATTTGCTGCATGCTAACAGCAACCAGAAATGCTCAACTCCCACACTTTTCATAATCAGAAAAATTTTCTTCAGTTAATTCCAGGATTCCTTGCTAGAGGAATTGTTTTCCTCCCTGATTCCAACTTCATGAATACTCAAGCAACTCTGAAAGTGAAACTCTGCTGTCTTCCTCTCCCCCAACAACCTGCCAACACCCAAACAGAAACACGGGGGTCAGCTGGGCTTAAATATGCGCTCACCTTGTCCATTTGCAGAGGTGAGACATCAGGAATGAAACTGCCCACTAGGAAGCATTACCTTTGGAAGAAGTCAAGTGGTTCCCTTCAGATAACATCCTGGCTTTCAGAAATGCTGCACTCTCATTTCACAGAATGCCTGCTCCTAGGGAGGGTTGTTTCCCATCAGCTTATTGCATGAGACCCTGCACTTCCTCAGCCCCATGGTTACTCCAGAGATAAACCCTAGCAGCCACAGCAATGCCAGATACCATGAAGAATGAGTACTTTTCTAAATATGAGAAGCAGTAAAGAGGATTAGTAACCATTCCTGAGTCTCCAGGCCACAGTAAAGGGGTTTAACAGCTGTGCAGTGTGGTGCAGTACTTCAGCTCTGGTGCTTCACTTTTGTGTGATGCTTCAGGTCCAGGCAGGAATAGAAGTGTTCAGCAACCCCTACACAGGGTTTTCCCCACATGGCCATTAGAATCCCACTACCACTTTAGGGTTAGGGACATCATCAACAGTGAAGCAAGACAGCCAAGGGGTGTCCATCTGACTCCTCAAGTAGCTACCAAAGAGATGTGTGCGGCAACGAATTCTCTCCTCCAATAAAGCAGAAGAAAAATACAATTTTTACAGTTTCTCATTAAAAAAAAAATCTTCAAAATCATTGCATCTTTTCTCTTTAGAATGCTTGTGGAAAACCAAAGGGAATTTATTTCCAGCAGGGAAACTGCATTTTCATTCTGGAAATCTGTTTTTCTTAAGAAGTTGGCAAAATTTTAAAATACAGTTTTT
>VXBI01007035.1:58180-85700 GCA_013397375.1 Toxostoma redivivum | reverse complement strand
CGCTTGCTTTGAACAGTTGCATGGAAATTAATGATTATCCTTGAAAAGTAAGAGTATTTTTTTTTTTCCTTATGGACTTCACTGTTGCTGTGTTCCTGGCCTAACTGAAGCTCAGTATTATGATTCATATAGGCTTTCTGGATGCTTCTTCAGAAGTGTTGACAGTTAGATAGATGGGACAATTTGGGAATGGACTTTTCTGGAAATCCTTTGGACTCTGTGAGGCTCAAAGCTCACCTCAGAAGCTTTCACCTACACAGCAGGATTTAAACCTAATTACTCCCTTCAGCTATAGAGGGCTTCTCAGAACTTCCCTAGGGTGGGACATACTGGTTTGCACGTGGAAAAAACCCTAGGACCTGAGGGGCAGGGTGGAGATCCAACCCCATGGCACTGTGCAGAACATTTTCAATTTTGTCCTGCCTGTCATTGCACTTTGGTGGGATGGCTGTGGTTAATCTGTCTCACACATTGTAATTTCAAAGCATATGAGGTACACCAAGGTGGAAAACCTCTGTTTCTCTTTCTAAAGAGAGGCTGTAAGGTCAACACCCTGATGTTTAAGAATTAAGGGATAAAAACAAAGGAACAAACCTGTTCCTGGAGGCAGTTTTCCAAGGAAAAGATTCTGATGCCTAAGGATGCACAAACATCAGAGGTGCTAGGTGAGTCCAACACAGACTACCTGGTCATATAGACAAGCTCAAAAATATCTCACTTCCTTTGTGAATTTCACCAGGAAAACAAGTACTATGCACCTGAGTAATATTTGCAGGACTGGTTTATAATGAAGTGTAAATCAAACCCATGTCACCCTCTGTACTATAAAAGCTGTAGCCAGATAATTTTTGTTTCCATAAAAGCCATACAAGGTAAAATTACTCTAGAAATAGTGTCTATAAACAAAAGCAATGTTAGGGTTAACCATAAACATCAAATCATTCCCAAGACATCACTGACTGTATCTTTGGTGGTTTAATGCATCATCTTGAGCCATGCTGGAATAAAATGCTCTCCCTCAGAGCCAGTTTATTACCTGCTCCAGGTGTAGGTTGCACAGGGTCTGCCCTTCATGTACTTGCTTCTTTACACCAAACCTTCATCTTTTTATCACATTGCTACTGGGTATGGATAAGGTATCTTTTACCACTGCCATCAGGTCTACAAAAATGGCTGGGCTTCCTGAGAGCAAAAAGCAGCATTTGCCAGACAAAGCCCTGTGCTGTAAGTCAGTGCTGTGGAGGGTCCTTCTGGCTGCTCACAGACACTGATACCCCTGATCATGTAAAGCCACACTGTACATCCTCTTCAGGCTCCCCCTGAACTCACCCCATGCAACTTCTGCATGTGTGACTTTTCCATACTACCCACTCTCTTGAGCAGGAGGATTGCTTGGATGATCTCAACCTTAATTTCTGTTGTCTTTTATTTATTTTTTTTCTCTCAGCATTTCACTTTTCTATTTATCTGTCATTGTTTTGGTAGAGCTGGAAGAAAGAAATAAAAATAAATTCAGCTGGGGACAAGTTAGAAGCTGCATTCTTAAGTATTGCAGTCCAAGATAAAGGAAAGTCTTTGAAGCTGTCCTGGCTTTTTATATCACCATTTTATTCATGCTGCGCTCTTATCGCCTCCTAGGTCTTCAATTTTTGTGACTCAGCATAGCTCTCCTAAAGGGATTTTGAAGCTCCACTGGACATCACCACTTGACCATTGGCCAGAATATCTAAACCTCCTAAATTACTCACAGGTCTTTGGTGAGAGTGGTGTCCTTAACAACAGGACATTACTTCTCTGCAATGAAGGAGAGAGACTATGACTGTGCATGTCTTGGAAGGAGATCAGTCCTGTTATTTTTCCTCAGCACTTTACAGTCACGAGATATGTAGCAGCAAATTCCCAAATCCCCCAGAGGAATTCTCCAGGCAGAACAGTTGAAATTTTGGCAAGAATAAAATGTCCTGTTTGAAAGTCATGGGGCAGGAGTCAAACTCTTATTGGTAGATTTTTTTTGTTTTAATAAACAGCTCTTTCTAATAAGATTGAAAAAAAAATTAATAATTTTTAGATTCCTCTCCCAATTTGATTGGTAACAAAACCTGAATGAGAATTATCTCTAAAGTTTCAACTCATCCATTTGATTGATTATCCAAAATTTCAAATTTGTATCCTAATCTGAAGCATCCTAACTCACCTCTCTTGAGAATGGAAAACTGGATCAGGTATCCCGGAGAGGTCAGAACCCTTAGGAACAACAAATGCAAATGCACAGCCTCTGGATATCCATATGACAACTTAGGTCAAAGCCATTAAAAATACCTTTCCTCTTGTTATTTGTGCAAGTCTGTTGATCTTGGTCAGAAGTAGCCAGTGCAGAGATATTTAGATTGGCCCATTGTTTTAGATCATATTCCCTCCCAGTGTCAAGCCCTAACCAAGGTAACAATGCCGTGGGAGAGCTCCATAAACTCGGGTCATCAAAGCTTGAACCTTCCAACAATGACCTGTCTCATTGCCCTCTTGCTGCAGTATCTGAGAAAGTTTGGACACTGCTAGTTTGTAATAAAAGAATGAGAATTGGCTTCTTTTACCATTTTCTTGGAAAACTTCAGTGCAGGCTCTGAGCAGGAGCTCAGAGGTATCTTGTCTTTCCATTCCCTCCATCTGTCCCTGTAGCAGCTTAGGGTATGAGTGGCCATGGCTTAAAATCTTCCTCTTGTATTTGTGTAAATTATCTTGAAAAGCAATACAGTGCATGGGATTAAGAGAGATCCTATAACTCAGCACTGACCTTTCTTTCCTGGGGTCTAAACAGGCAGCTGCAAGCCTGAATGATACATTCCTATATTTTTAATGAGAGCTTTACTCACAGTTACTGCATGTAGATCGACTACTTCCCATTTTCTGCCCAGTTCTGCAAATGTCACCAATTTCCCTTTGTGACACTAGTTCTTCCTTTCAGAATTCCCTTTTCTTTTACTAAAAAAAAGCCTTGAAAAATTATTTGCTTGGATGCAAAACATTTTCTGATTAATTGAGGAAAGAGATATTTTTCATTCTGGATTTAAAGGAAAGAAATTCTCTCTTTACAGTTCAGCCACCAAATTAAAAACAATTCATGATTTGCCCAGTGCTTGTGAAAACCATGCCCTCCGCAGCAGCTTGTGACAATTTCCATGACAATACTGTACATTAATATTCTTTATGGGTACAGCCTCACTCTGCAATGTAGGACACTTTTACAATGATCCCTGACTACATCACATGTGGCTGTAGCAAACAATGAATCTAATGCTGCACTTGTAAAAGATTTATGATTCAGAGAGCAGAAGATAAATGATTCCAGTCCCTGGATGCTTTAAGAGTAAGTTCCTTTAGCTCATATGGTTAAAATTGATCTTTCCATTGTCTCTTGTATGGAATGACCAAAACTAATGATGTTAGGTAATCAATATGAAAAGCCGTGCATAAAGAATTAAACCAAGAAATAATGGATTGCTGTGTCAAAGGCCTCCAGACAGTAAGAAATCAGTGCTGACTGGACATGTCAAAAAGACACCCAGACCTTTGGGTATTTCATTTCAGCCAGTGCCCACACCTAGAACAAAGGAGCCCCTTTTATTCAGAAACAAAAACATGAGGGAGAGCAAGCCAAAAATAATACTGCATTATCACACACATGGCCTTCCTATAACCTGCAACCTTTGAGACTTATCAGCACTCAGATAACCTGCAAAAGAGCAGAGGGAGGACTCAAAGGCCAAGGAAGGGAAAGGGAGCTAGAATAAAAATCCTCTGTATATTATCTGCATCCTGGAGTCTGCTCACTGCTTCAATCTCTCCAGGATTTCTTCATTTGTTTTGTTGAGTCCTTGGATTATGCATGTGAGAATAAAGTTCTAGAATTCTAAAAAAATACATGCAATCTGGTTTTCAGTGTCTCTGTAGTTTGTGTTTGGAGTCTTTGGTGAGGAAGTCAGTAAGTTTTTCTCTAGCTATGGTTGGGGAGTTCATAATAGTGTTCTCCTTGTGGATTGGCTAATGTTTTGTACCTGTGAGTTGAGGGGTCAGTTTGCAGCCTTTCTGCCAGCATGGGAGCCATTGGGGCCTGTCTCCTCTATGTGGCTGAGTATTTAATTAAATTTGCAGAATTTCACGTCTTTGATACCCCTACAGCTCTGTAGAATTTGTTTAAATCAGTCACTAAGTTCATGGAGGGAGAGGAGAGAGAAAGTGCTAAAGCATGGACACTCTGGTAATGTGCATCATTGCACGGATGCCATTTTCTTAGGGAATCAGAGGACAGTTGCTAAGTAGGAAGCTCTTTCCTGGCAATTTAAAAATAGCTATAGTGATGTTTCTTGGACAAGGATTGAAGAGCATGTTGGTAAAAGCTGCCTTGTGCAGCACACAGTGTTAACCTGCACAGTAAACACAACTAGCGACTGGAAAGTTCATGGACACACAGCATAGTCTCTGTCTGCTCTTCTTCCCATCTTAAATCATGCCCTCTGCAGAGAAATGGCTCATTTCTACTCTGAAATATGCAGAAGCATGATACTGTTCTGCACACACTGGTTGCTGCTACATAGCTCTTGCTGGGTTTTCTCCTTAAGTTCTTCATGTATGACATCACCCTCTGGTCAGTTTCTGTTTTTCTTCCTTTCTTTCTCTTTCCTCTGCCCTTCCCACGTTTCTGAAATAGGGATTTTCTGTTGCATCTGTTCAAAGTCATCTGATGAGGCTCAGTCTAGAAGCAGAATGGGACTGAAGTTACTGAGCAATTCCCCGCTTCTCACTCTGTCTGGCTGGAGAGAGAAAGATGGGAAAAAAGGAGTGAAAGCTGGTATGTAGAATCATTTTTGAAAACGTTTCTTTTCTCCTTTGAGTATTAGAGTGAGAAAAAGTTTTAGTTTCCACTTGAATCTTCCAGGCAGGATTTATACTGATGTCTCCCTTGAGCCTCATCTGTTCCTAACATCCAGACATAACAGGTATAAGCAGAGTCTTAGAGATGAGCTGGCACAGTCGCTACCAGAAGGAGTATGCATTTCTGTGGATGACAGTCTGGCTTCATGAATGCTGAAGACTATATCATTCTATTCTTGGACTGTTGTACCAAGGAGATAGGCTGAGCCCAGTGCCTGGATCCCCATGTGCCACTGAAAGCCCCATATATCCCTGAAATTCAAGGACTCACAACATGCAAGAACTCTATTTTGCTTTTGTGAATTCCTAGAACAGGAATCACTCAAGGCCATTCCAGAAGATAGGGTAACTAACTTCTAAGAGATTTTGACTCCAAGAACTTCACCTGCCAGTGGCAAGCTCAACACCTAATGGTTACTACTAATTTTGGTAGTTGACACACAGCTAAACCCTCAGACAGGGCTGAAAACCCTGGAGGCAGGGAGTAGTATGTTGCAGAAGTTGCACTTATATGAGGACTATCTTACTCCTGGGATGCACACATGCATTACAAAGCAGCCTGCTTCTGGGGTCTGGTGCCTGCAGACTGTAACAAAATCTGGTGGGGATGAACCTTGGGATGCCCCCCTTCTGTGTCTCCAATAGTGCATCTTTTCTTCCCTGTGCATAACAGGGATGTCCACTGATGTCAGAGGGAATAGTCCCACCCCTGGCAGAAGAGAGAAGGAGTAATGCCTCTGGGGTCCCAGCTCAAAATAAAAGCTGAAAAATCAAGGTATTGTGGCCTTTAACCTAGATTCTATGGACTGTGCTGATCCTTCTGAGGTCCAGGGTTTTGCTGCCAGCAAGTCCTACACCTAAATCCACCCCTCACCCATTTATCAAGGAAGACTTCAATTCTTTATCTTCTAACTCAGTGCTCTTTCCCCCCTCCCTA
Source organism: Toxostoma redivivum (assembly GCA_013397375.1). Classification (NCBI taxonomy): domain Eukaryota; kingdom Metazoa; phylum Chordata; class Aves; order Passeriformes; family Mimidae; genus Toxostoma; species Toxostoma redivivum. Next base: position 79,834 of record VXBI01007035.1, on the reverse strand, counting down.
TATGCCATTATATTGATTTTAGCCCCAGTCTTGCTCCATTTAACCCAGTGTTAGAGGTCCAGACCTTAAATATTTATTTACTTAATGTAGCCAAATGCAGCCAATAGCAATTAAAAACCTGACCTCTAACACCCTGCTGAAGCAGCTGGCCAAAGTTAGAGGCTCATCATCACACGAGAAATCTGAGGTAATTAGACCCCCTTCAGCCCCTGCTTCCCTGCCCCCTGCCCGAAATACTCTGTAAAATAATACCATGGCACTAAATTAGACCTCATTACCCACTGAGTCACTCGATCCAGACCTCCCTTACATAGTAATGAGTACTGATTTATTGTGATCATTATTTGGGCATTACAGGTCACTAAATAACATGCTTTGCCCACACATGTCTTCTGAGCTAATAAATATCCTTATAGGAAATATTTTTGAGTGAACTAGCCTTCAGGTTAGTTCAGTAACTTAAGTCACATTAATTTTCTTAATGCATGTAGTGCTTTGATAGGAAAGCCACAGAGATGGAGGCAGAAAAGGAGGCACAGAAAAATCCCCAAACACAAATTTTCTCAAGCTGGGGTTTCTGGATGGAAACTGGGAAAGTGGTGCAGAGCGAGGTCAGTGGGAAAGATCAGAAACAATCTTAGAAAATGTATATTTTTATTATTTAAAATCAACCAACTCCCAAGGCTCAATCCAAAGCTCAATGAAGTAATGGAAAGATTCCCATTGAGCTTAATGGACCTTGAACCACATCCAGGTGTGCCTGTGAGTATAAGGGTGTATGCATCACTTGTGCACATTAAGCACTACTGTATGTTTCTTAAAAACTTGTGAGCAAATTAAAACAGTTCAAAAATTTTTTTTGAGAACCAAGTGACATGGAATTTTACACCATTTCCCTTGCTAGTGTAGCTGTGGTACAAAACTGGGGAAGAGTCAAGTTTGTCAGAACTGAAATGATATTGGGAGTTATATTAATCTAGGTAAAATCTTTGAAGGACCTATTGGTTCAGTCAGAAGGTGAAAAAGGCAAGTCCATGGATATTTCTGTAATATGCAGGTTTATATTGCCAAAAGGGACAGCAATGGAAGACCAAAAAAGGAGGAGAAAAAAAAAGAAAAAAAGAAAAAAAGAAAAAAAAAGAAGATTCAGAAGATTCATGATTCAAGAAAGATTAAGAAGAAAGGGATTAAAACTCCACTCCACCAGCCGTCATACAGAATGTTTTATTGGCTTACTCCTGGCAAATCCTATAATACATTTTCATTATTTATAGAAATAATTCTGGATTAGTTTGCCATAAAAAATTGGGCTGGACTCTTTTAAAAATTGCAGAAATTAGATGAAATCAAGCTCTTTGAATTATCCATGAGCATTGGGTTAATATAATCAATACTTCAGCCATTACAGGTTGATGTTACATCTCGAGACAATTTTCTAACTTAATAAGATTAGAAATAATAAACTGGTATTATTTCTTTGCGAATTGGGGCCTCTGACCTAGTAATTTAATGGCTTCATTATTACAGCCGTGGAATGTAGAAAGACCCAGCATGCTCCCTATTATCACAACTGTGCTTTGTCCAAATTATGTGACTTTTAAAAAAGCAAAATAAAAAGTTACCAAATTATTTCAAAGGCCTGCAGTGGACATTTTTCAATAGACGTGGTATCATATGCCAAATCATCCTTGTGATCTTATTTTCAGTACATTGCACTGTAATAGCAGAGTGTAGATGTTTCCACATTTAAAAATAATGAAAAAGGGCTTCCTTTATATTTTTAGAAAGACATTAGCAAAGCTTTCAATGCTTTGTGCTCCTGCTGTATTTTTGGTGGCTGCTACTTAGACATGTTTACTTTTCAATTGGGAAGGAAAAACAGTGTTTTTGTCATAGAAATAGGGGGCCAAATCTGGATTTTCCACTGACATCTTCACCTCTATGGTTGAATGTAAGCCCTTTGGAGGTCAGGATGGACAACACTTCTGTGCTAGTATATCCAGGATTTCACTGTTCCAGTGATCATTTTCTGATGAAGAGAGTGGGAACTTGGTCGGGAATTTCCTTCCCCCAGACTGTTTAGTCTGTTAATGTATCAGGTTCAGAGTGGAGATTTCCATTTGCCCCATGTAGCTCTGAGCACCTGAGTCTGACCCCAGCTAATGTCTTGCTGGGATGGAAATAATAGCTGCAGCAAGCCTCATGCAGTGATGCTTGGGGAAATGCACCCAGAGTGTCTTTTACTTCCTGCCATTGTGAAATTTAGATGGAAACACCAATATTTCAGCAGTCTGATAGGAAATGTGTAGGAGACCCATGCATGTGGTGGAGTGCATGAGGGAGATATCACCCCAAAGGCTTCAAAGAGTCACCCATGCTGGGGAACATGTGGATAAAGCTATTTTTGGGGATGCAGGACATACAGCAGGGTATAGCAACAATATTCAGAAGATGCAGTCCTTTTACGCTCCCTGTCCTCTTTCCTGAGCAGGACACACTTCATTCCTACCTGCTGGAAAATAGCTTTAGCATACATCTGCAGTGCAGAGATGCAGGCAAACAGCATTTATTTTGCTCCTTATCTTCTCTCTGCACCATTTCTAGCTCACAGCAGTTTAGAAAAATAGAAGGGCTTATTCAGAAGGATGCTAATTCAGTTATCTCTACCTGTAAGAGACCCCTGTGCGGTCATTTCCAAATCTCTGGGCTAAGCTCATTTAGATACACACATCTGTTATAGCAAATGCTTTCTGTAAGCCTTAAAGGAAACATAACCCAGGATGATAAAACATCAAGGAAAACAGGAGACTCAACCAAATGGTCACCACTCTGAATTTCTGCCTGAGAGATGGCTGCTGCTGGATGCACTCACATCTCCCTGCCCAAATATCCTTCTTTAATTGGCAAGTTTGCAAGAGCAAGGGAGTGAGGATGAAGATGCACTGAACACAGTACTTTCAGCCCTGCTTAAGAATGAGAGAGAAAGAAGAAAAAGACCTATAACAAAATTACCTGACTTTCAGAGTTAACGCTGTAGCCTTTTAGTATTTTGTGCTGAAATTATCTAACATGGTTTAATTTTAAGACACTAGTCACAGAATGGCACACATATATCAGTGGATCCACCATGCTCCCAAATAACTGCATCATCCACAAGTGGGAAAATTGAGTGCTGGTGGGGTTTGCTCAGAAACCCCTGAGACTGCAGCTGTCAGGGGAGCAGAGAAATGCAGCATTCCAGCATCTCGGCAGGGAGAGACGATGCACATGCTTCCCATTTCACTCTGGGCAATCGTGGGCCAGCTGGTCTTTGATGTCCTTAGCTAAGGAAAGGTATCATGGGTCAGGAGGGGATAGTGGTTTCAGATATGTAATGAGAAGATTGTGATTGACAGTACTTTTGCTCAGCCACATAATCACTTGATTACCTTTTGTCTTTGCTTTTAACAGAGAAAAATTATTTTGTTTTTGCAATAAAAGAGTGCTTTGATGGTGAAAATGCTTTTTTCAATAGCCAGAAAATCATAAGATATATGTATGTATAAATACATTTTTATACGTAGAAAAAATATTTGCTTTCAGCATGGAATTAACCCTAAGATAGGAGGCATTTATACGACCTGTGGTACCACTGTTAGCTTTGTGGAAACACTATTTTCTGTCTCCTACAAATGTGTTGGCATTTTTTATGATGCTGTATATTTCCAGTCACCCTGCATGCATAACCTGTGCCCATTTAGAAACAGGGGGCTGGAATAAAGAGCCAGAGAGGCTGCAAGCTCAGAGCAGTGGCAGGGTATTTTGCCTGCCTTACATGCCTTAGGCAGCACATACAATGCCCCCTCCTTGAGTAACCACCACCAGCCTCTGGTTAATGTCTCTGAAACAGCCTGTTAAGACTGTTACTACAAATTAGAGTCTGGATCATTCTAAAATGAAAATAGACTTCTTTCATCTTCCAGATGGCTGTCTGATTGGGAACTGGGCAGGATCACATTTCAGGTTGTGACTTAATGATTCAGGACAATATTTATGGTTATTACCTGACAGAGGGCAGTGAGGAAAATTAAAGCACAGACCCATGCTTCATTTATGACAAAAAACAAATTCATGACAGTTCTGTATATTAGAGGTGGCATCTTTTGCTCGGGGCAAAGTCCGAGCATAGCTCTGCATCTGAGCCAGACCTGCCAGGGGCTGCTGCGAGAGCCTGGCCAGGACGGCTTCACCACCCCTGCTTTGATAGATGTGCTATCCTCACAAACAATCTGCTGCTTCCCTTGGAGGAGGTCTTAGGCAGGCAAGTTACAAATATGAGTGAGAGCTTTCAGAGGGGAAAAAATAACATAATTATACAGCGTATTTGCTTGATGACTGCAGTTGCCTGAAATATTGTTCTTTGGGGCACGTTTTTGACATAATTATTGCCACAGGATGAACCCTTCTGGAGAAAACATGGAGTAATTATGCAAGCCAGTTGTAGATACGATTTTGCATGTGATTTTCCCTGCAAACGATGCTCCTTGTGATACCAGCTGGTGGGGGTGCAGGGCATTTTGAAGAAAGGGGCAATGGTGTTCGGCTAAATCAAATTGAAGCCGCAGCACTGCTGGCTCTTTCCTCAAGGAAAGAAATTTATTAGTGCTCCTCTCCCAGTTAATCCTTTGCTTTGCATATGAAACGAACTAGCACTTTTTTTATTGTCAGCTGCTAAAAAAATAAATAGCCTTTATGAAAATAACTACAGCCAACAGCTTTGAGCTCCCTGTAAACTATCTTTGTAAACTATCTTTGGACTGCAGAATTTCTTAATGAAACAAAAAGTTCTGAGAGATGAGAGGTAGCTGTTGAAAAAAATTTGGGAAGATGGCTATCCTTCCCATTGCTTAAGCTTATTTTATCCCTAAGCTAAAATAAGCTCTTTAAATTTGCAGATAGTGATACAAGGAATATTGTTTCAATTAAGAGTATCTTATTTTAGGGAAGAATATTCTGTCCACATCTGTTAAGCATTACTCCAAATCAATCACAGTATTTATTATGTAAGAAATATTTTTCCCAGGGGAGTGGTGCTTCTCCGTTATTCTTCAAGATGGACCTTTCTTCTCCTCCTTTTGCCCCTTTCTGCTGTGCCCTTGCCCTGACAAATGCCACATCCATCAGCACCCAGCTGCACCAAAAAATCCCAAACTGCCTCCCTCCCCACCCCAGCTCTGATCCTTCTTGTGGCAGAATCCTTTAGCAGACCACCAGGCAAATCTGCTCATTGATGTTTTACTGCTAGCTATTTTGATTTATGCTGGGATTTGCAGAGCTGCCCCAGGGAGAGAAAGCCATGGGGTGTGAGGTATTCAAATCCCCTTGCACAGCACAGAAATATTAGTCAAAATCTTCCAGAGAAAAGGCCAAATCGTGAATGTATTTAGTTTTGTTTGGTAAAATGAGAGGAATTTTTGTCCTGTTAAAAAAAACAAAATAGCTTGAGCATTGAGACAATGAGGAGTTTATCAGTTTCCTTCTGAGTCTTTAACCTCTCCTGTGGTCATGAGCTAAATCGCTTGGCTCTCAGCTTTTAACTACATTCCAGCTGAGTCTGGCTTATTGTTAGGGGCTGCGTGAGGTTCTGAGCAAGATCCCTGGTGAAACCTCCAACCTCAGCCCAAATCTGTAAGACCCTCACAAAAACCCTCTGCTGTGTCTCTCCAGCACAAAACCTCCCACGGATGTGTCACTGGTGGCTTTGTGATGAAGGCAGGTCTCTGCTACCCCTTCACATCTCTTTTTCATTTTTGGTGCCCCTCTCAGCACCCAGGCTGCATCCCTGGCTCTGCAAAGAGTCAGGCTCACCCCAGCACAGCATCTCCAGCAGTGACTGCCTCATGCTTGCAATTCTTTGCACATCAAACATCTAACAGACACTTTAAACACTTTCTTAATTATGTAGTGGTGAGTACCTCACTAAAAATGGGGCTGTGGTATACAATTAAAGGAGAAATGTATAAACTATCTGATGTTGTCAGTATCTCTAGCTCAATGTGAAATTACACTAGGAACAGGAGACTCTTGTCTGAAAAATCCATTTTCTTGTCATTTTTATGGCTGTGTTAGGTAATAAAATCAAGAGAAAGATGACTAGAATAACAATAGTATCTCTTCCTGGGTGAAAAGATAGGTGAAGAAGGAGGAATGCAGAGATGAATACATGAAATCTCTTGTCTAAGTAAACAATCTACATACATTTGCATTTGCTTGCAATCATTGATATAAAATGTTGTCTTCATTAACATTAGAAGATAGAGATATATGTTACCTCTCCATCCCTGATTTAACTGCCTATTCTAAAATAAGGACTGATGGCTCTTAAACCCATCAAGCAGTCTTAGTTATCATTTGACTGTATTATTTCAAGTGCCTTAAGATTTACTAAGAAACATCTGACAATAATGAGGGATGAACATCCAGATGAGAATAAGACCAATTTAGGTTTCATTGGAATCAATAAGGGAGGGGTTACCTTAGGCTGAGACAAAAAACCAGGATGGTATTGAGAGAAAATTGAGGGGTAACATCTATGGGTCCTATTCTGCTAAATCCTGCTCTGGTGTGGGGCTTACCCAGCCTGACACTTCAGCCATAATCCACCCTGAGTGAGCAGGGTGAGCTTTGGATCAATCTGCCATGAGAGAGAGGCCCAAAGACTCCCACTAAACATTGATTTAATCTTTGCCTTTTACACAGAGTAGCACATCTCTCAGATTTGGGGATAGTTACGATTATCAGTTTTGCCCCCACTTTCTGCAGGTGTTCCCTGGGGTATTGGTGTGATGCTACCACCCTTTATGCTTTGTAATATATTAGCATTGCTGCTAATGAGTTACAAAGCTACAAAAAAAGAAAAAAAGGATCTTTCACAAAGTAGATTTTTCTATTAAAATCCAGTGCTAAAGGGGCCATCTCATGTATCTCTGTAAAAACAAACATCCCAACATCATCTAGTGCTTTCTTTCAAAATATATATTGTTTACAAATGAGTGGTGCAGCCAACCCAGTAAATTCTGCTGCTCTTCCCACAAGGCTGTTTCTATTGTAAAGCAAACTGGTCTTATGCCAGATATTCCATAGTGTTTCAAAACAGCATTTTCCCCTCCTTAATTAAAAAGGAAAAAAGAAGGGAAATTATTTGAATGCAAGGTTTGAAACAGCTCTACAGCTTTCCAGAATGACTGTGGTAATGAGGCGTTTGCAGGAGTCAATCAGGGCAGACGACTTTCACAGAAAAACTTGATGCCTTTCAGATTTTCAAAGAAAAATAAGCCAATGACAAAAGTATAGCAGCTGCAAGCACACAAAGGAAATTAGTTATAGCAGACTTGTAATTAAGCATTGGAAACTGATCAAAACCATTATCCTGTTAGTTTATACCACAACTTCTATCTACTACAAAATCAATTACACAAAAAATAAACTACACACGCTCTGAAGTTTTCTCATATGAACGCATCCTATCCAGTCTTTGGACTGCAAAGTATGTTTGTTTTCTCAATAAAATATGCAAAGCATAAAGCAGGGAAAAACATAGATGAAAAGGGAAACAGAAAAATTGGAAGAGAATGTTGGCAGAATAAGTGACTGTATCAGAACCACACTTTCCTAGAAAAACAATATTTGTGCAATGAGATAAGCACCCAAGATTCTCCTTTAGTATGTGCATTTTTCCACTTTCCTTTGGTGAGAGCATTGAGTAAACAGTACAAATTGACATTAAATGATAGAAATCGTTTAACAATAATACAGCGAAAGAATGCAACAAAAATCTAGAGATTTGACGGAAATATATACACAGGAAAAGTTGGGCAAAAGTTTGTCTTTTGAAAATCACATGTTATTCCCATTAACTGTAACATGAGACGGATGGCGGAATAAAATAGGGGCTATGTGAGCTGGGATTTTCTTAGAAGATTGGGGCCTGGTTTAGCACATGTTTTATACCAACAGAGCCGTTTCAGTTAAGAAAACAAAAATAAACCCTGGCAGGTTACAGACACCCATCCTTTCCTGGCATGAGCAGCATGCTCCCTCCCCCTCCTTCCCATGCTGGCCCACTGCAGGGCATCCCTGCTTGAGCTGCACTGGCAGGGCAGCCATCACCACTGCCGTGGGAGGTTGCTGCTCACCCTGTCTTTCTTGATGGAATGGGATGGGATGGAGAGTTGCAGGATTTATGTGACCAAAAGGCAGTATTTCAAAGCCAGGGTGAAAGCAAAGCATTTCAAATAGGTCAGCAAAAGTATTTAGTTGGTATTAGGTGCTCTGCACAAAAGCTTTGGTAGGTAAAAACGCACTTGAACATGAGGCAAATCTTTGGAAGCCCCTGAAAATTGCATCTGTGATGTGTGAATTTTACAAAGCACTTGATGAAGGTTGTCTACCAAACTGGGTTAGCCTTGCTGCCTGATCCCTGTTCCCTGCTGTGGCTGCCATGAGTGACTACCTGTCAATCTGGCCAAACCTTGTGCATCCAAAGAACTGGCTCAGTGATGCAGAAGCAGCCACAGACACAAGACCTTCATGGGCAACCTTAAACTTGAGAGAGCTGAACTTTTACTCTGGCAATGAGTGTCCTGAGCAGTGGCATTGCACATCACCAATCGCATTTGAAGTCAGCACCTCCAAAATTTGAGCTGTAGTTTAAGGGCCTCAGCATGGACATAAAATCCCAACTTCAGGCTCTTCACTTTATAAGTCTTGGCACGAGATCCTAAGACAAAAAGCAGAGCAGAAGCAAAGAGTATTACTGCTATTACTGTGCCATGTGCACAAGAAAAATATATCAATGTGTGAAGACACAGAAATGAGAGGAGGGAGACAGAAATGATGTGCTTTTAATATATCTGAAGCACCAGAAAATCTTTCATGAGAAGGAACAAGACAGAGTTCATGAAAAGGTAAACCCCAGAATAAATTATGAAGCTCATTCCATTAGAGGTATATATTAAATACCATATGTAGGTATAGGGTTGGTTTTCTTTCCCTTTTTGCTTTTTTTTCTTTAGAAATCATTTTGCTAGTAGCAGATACCTCTCCCTTCTAGATTATACTCTCTCATGTCTTATTTATTGAGGTGAAAGGTATCTGACTTGAAAACCATAAAGTTTTGTTTGTTTGGGTTTTTTTTTTGGTTTTTTTTGTTTTTTTTTTTAATTATATGAAACAGATACGAGGGACTAGATTCAGAACAGAAGTAACTTGAGTGGACCCAGTGCAGTTACACCACGAAATAACTGTCTGGCTATTGTTATTCATGCATATGCCTGTATTGTACTGAGCCATTACTATACCACAGAGGTGAACACACACATTCATGTGTACACAGTGTAAGCAAACATGTTGTTATAGTGTGGCAGTTATTAAAGTATGAGCATATTGCACCTTTTCCTTGAAAATGAATATTCAGGGCAGAAGACAGAACAAAAATTTACATTTTTCAAGTTATGATGTGTATTAAATAAAAGAGTCTTGTGCAGGCAAGGATATGAGCAAGAAGCAGCAGTAGAACTGCATTTAGGCAACCATTGTCGGAGAATCACATCTTCCAGACTGGGTTTGCACTCCTTGCTATCATGGCCCCAGTTCTGCAGAAAAGACTTGCATTGAACACTGAAGACCTGGCTCCCACTGGATATCTCTTGCTCTATACCTTGCCATTCTGGGCAATCACTGGGACAAAACAAAATGATCCAGTGTTGTATTTCAATTCAGGGAACAACTGCTCCTCTGTGGCACAGACACTTTTCAACAACAGCTGGTACAAGGCACATTGAAATGTACAGAGAAGAGGTGCAGAACAGGTAGGTGGCTGGAGATGGGGCCTAAAATGAGGTAACTAACCAGGAGCCTTCCCTGGATGTGCCAAGGAGAAGTTAAAACTTTATAAAAATAAAAGACCTGGAGGGATTTTTTGATGAAGTGTCTCTAATCCCTTGCTACTTCCAGCAGATGTCACATGGCTTTGTAAGCTTTCTAAGAGAAGAAGAAAAAGAGGATCTGGATGTTAAACTGGGATGGTTGCTTATCCTCAGGTGATGGACTTGTTGAGGAGAATGGGAAAGAAACACGGAACAGAAAGATGGAAAACACTGGGAAATGGGAGCAATAATTTTTCCTTTTTTTTTGTAAAACTTCTCACCTCTCAGCATCAAGGGGCAGTTGTTAGACAAAGGACAAATATCTGGGATGTTTGCCACTGAAAGTGACCAATATGCCAAAAGCTGTCTCTTCCACAGCTCCTCTGTTCTTCCTGCTAATCATACACAAATGTCACAAGGGTCTTGGGAGCACACAGAGCAGTGTCTGGGCTCAGAGGTTTTTAGCCTTGTATTTTCTCCCTCTGCAGTTGATCAGTGCTGGACATTCCCCATGGGCTGCTACCTTGAACACATCCTTTCAAAGGCAGAAAGAGCAGCAGACAGCAAAGACCAGGAGAGGTGTCAGGAGAGATGCATCTCTGACAACTCCACAACAGTTGCAGGCATATTTTACACCTACCAAATTTCCCTGGTTTCAACCTCTTGCTCTGTGCAATATCAGAAAAGTCACAAAAGGTCAGGAAAATGTTCCCAAATCATGTGGAAGTGAGGAATTTAGAGTGAGCCTGATGGAAAAAGAGTTTCTCTGATTTATTATAGACAGTTGGACAGATAAGAGTGTGCAAGAGATAAGGCAGGGTGGGGGGAGCTTTTAACCCCTCCTCTGCCTTTTGGCATTGAACATATTTCAAGGCAGAGAGGTGTCTGAAAAATAAAGTTTTTGTCAACAGCTGCCACATCTGACACAATCATTCCACATGCCTCCATGTGCTCACAGCTTGGGAATAAGAAACAACTGTTGCTTCAGGGAGGTAAATGGTGGTGTTAATCATCCAGAGATTATTCCATAGAGCAACATCCAGTCAAGAATTTGCCCCTCAGTAATAGCAACTGCAATCCAAATTCCCAGGTAAGCCGGAAAGAAATCTTGCTGTGGTCAAGTGTGAATATGGACTTTTGTGTGAGGATATCTTGCAGCTCTAAAGCATTTTGAAAGCATACTGAATAATTTGCTTTATTTTCTGTATTTATAAACACACATCTGTTATTTGAGTTTCCACTTTTGGGTGAATTTATGATGATAGCCCATCTGCAGGAGCTCTGGGGCTTTTTTTTTTTTAATTTTTTTTTTGGTGGCGATATTGCCTTAAAGGTTTCAAGAAGTCGTTGTTGATTGCAGCATAAATATTAACCAGGTTGAATCTGCCAGAGGCATCATGCAGTGTGCAGTGATGTGACTTACAGAATTTTGCTGTCTGATAAAGCTTATGGAAAATTCCCTCAATGGATTTATTTATGGCAGTAGATTAAACCAGACTCCAAGCAGACTGCACTCCGTAGGTTCAAGAAAGAATTTCTAATTTATGAGAGACCTCTTTGTTTTTTGCTATCACATTTCAGTCACATTTTCACTCTTGATAAGCAATTGGTTCCTTCCTTGGGGATCATGAAGAGGTAGTTCCTGCCTTGAAATTCTTGGACGGACAGATAAATTGCTTGAGCTTAAGTTTTTTAAAGGAACCATCCTGTAAATATTTCAGGCATATTTAAAATTTTTTCCCACTATGTTCCTCTGTTGCTGGAAATACAAAATATTATTTTAGTTTCTTGCAATTTTCTTCTGTCTCGTGAGGTGGGGGTAGGAGCTCTCTTGCTTCCTGTTCAGTCCCATCGCTGTCAGCACAGAGGAGGGTCCAGGACCTCAGGGATGTGGCAAACAAAATTTTTTGGAGATGTGATGGGTAAAGACAGTGTCAGACCTCCTATCATGGGTACCTGCTTGCACTCCTGCTGTTGTCCAGAGCAAAGTCAGTGCAGGATTTTGCTGAGATCATGCTTTGGGAAAAGGCATCAGCAGAGTGTGGAAGATTCACTGCCAGCAAGCAAGATGGTACATTTTTTAAAAAAAGTTTTCTTTATTTTTAAATTTTTCCTAATTCATCTTTGAGGGAGGAAAATATGACTGTTTAAAGAATTTCTTTGCAAAGGTGGAAAGTGCTGAAATGCAACTGCAAGGAACCCCTCTGAGAAGAGATATCGGTCTTATATCGAGCTGCCAGTTGAGATTATCTGGAGTGGATGTCCTGAGAGACCAGCAGGAATTATTTTCCACCAAAGACTGATGGAGGCTTCCCATTCAAATGTTTTAAAAGCTGTGGAGAATTAAAAATAGAAGTCCTGCTTAACGGGGAGAGACTCCTTTGGGGGGTACTTTGTTTGCTTTGGTTTATATGTCCCTGGGTTGGAATGCAGTAAAAAGCTGAAGAAATTAGAGTCTTGCAAAGAAATGTAACCTCATACAAAACTGAAGGGCAAGGAGCTCAGTTTGCATTCTGGTTTTATAATCAGTTCTGTTTATAGTGGGAAAGAAATATCCCCTTCTTGAATTCAGTGTATGCAGCTTTTCTTAGCTGCTCCCTCTTTAAGTAAACATTAAAGGAAATATGTCTTCAATAATTTATTATTAAGAGAGCAACTAATGGTAAATGCAGGTGTATACCAAGGCCCTGGTATATGCATGCATTTACCATTAGTTGTTTATACCATGCTCTGGCAAGGGCATTTTGTATACACCAGCACATATCAGAGAGTGGCAATTTTCCCATGGAGGTTTCTCCTGATAGTAGGCAATCAAGCAAGTGAAGCCATGGAGAAACAGCACTCAGTGCTGGGGAGAGACCCAAAACCCTGAGCAGCCTCATTGCATTAGACTGCTTTGACACCCATATATGGCCACTGGAGATGCTTTACATTTCCTTAGAAGGGAGATTACACAGTAATAGGGCTTTTAAATACATTGGACTGAAATATTTCATATTTATTTTATGCCTATATTGCCTGTAATTCTTCAAGACCACAGTTTTCAGCGAAAGAACAGTGAGCTAGAGACATCTAAAATACCTGCCCTTAGCTCTAGCATATATGCCCTATGTTCAAGAAACTATTTATAGTGTATATACTTTAAATGTAGAAGGAACAGGGATCTACTTGATCTTTCTTTTCATTCTGGGTTTAACTCTTTTGTGCCATGAGCCTTTTTAGCAGTCTTTTTCTATGCATCTGTGGACAGACGTTCCAATCTTGAGGGCCAAATCTTGCTACTGTGAAAATGAAATTTGTAGCTTTACCTCAGAAGTCATCTCTTCTGTACTCTCCATCACAGTGAGCAGAGGTGCAGTCAAGCAGAAGTGAGGCAAAAATCTCATCTGCATTTGAGACTCATTTTTCCAAACATCAGTTTCCATAAGAACTTACTGTTCTGTATATTTTATAAAATAAAAGTAGTCTAATAACAAGCCCTTCAGAGTCTTCTCCATTTTGGGCAGATGCTCCCAGAAGTGCTCTCCTTTGGCAAGGCAGTGGCACAAGGCTCCTTTTTTGGTGCCTTGGAGGGATGCTCCCTTGCATAGACACATGGGCATCTGGGAGCAGAGACAGAACAAAAGCTGAAACTGTGCTGCTCACTCTTTTATTTTGTGATGGTTTGTGCTCTCCTTGTTTTCTTCAAACAGGAGGTCCAAGGACACTCCCATGTGTGCTCTGTGGGCTTTCCAGGGTTACTTGGGTAGCAGGAGGCAGAGTACAAGATGCAGAGAAGGGACATTGGCATTCATAGAGTGTCCATAGGGACTCCCATGGCTACACAAAGTACAGAGGACATCCAAGACCACTAACCCATCATCCACAATCCCTGGCTTCCACACATTGAATCTCAAATGTACAGATGGTTCTTACAGGTTATCAACCAAACCTGAGTTAAAAAAGAAGATGTGATTATTACTACAGTGTTTAATGTATGCAGGCAACCCATTTCATCTGTAACAGAAAGAAGAATGGCTCTAGCTCCAGACACCCACTACAATGGCAAATTGCTCACACCTGCTTATCACATGTGTAGGACTCTGAAGAGGCAAAATGCTTTATAATTGCTGGGCATCATCAAAATTAATAATTTCCTGCATGAAAACTGATATATGGTAAATAAATTGATTGCAACTGAATATTATCACCTGATGCAGGCACGGCTCCCCTCTCTTTGCTTGTTATGCCGACAAAGACACATGTGTGATACTGCCACCTCCTTTTCCTCAAAAAGCACCTCCTGGTGCATGAAGAGCCTGCATCTTTGTTTCTGTTTTCCCATGATGTTCTCTTTTTCTCAGTTTCATTCTGGGCTGGATTCTATTCTGGCTCAACTCACCCATTAAACCTAGCTTAGTTTAGTGGGAGTGGAAATGTTATTTAATTTGTTTCCTCTTTTTTTTTTTTTTTCAATGTTCAAGAGAAAGTTGAACATTGAAACTTAGCTTCTGCTGATATTTTACCAAGAAATACGCTGCTAAATATTTGCTCTTGAGCATTGCCATTTGAGCATTGTTCCATTATAACTAGAATGTATTGTCCTGTCTCCAGTCCAGCGGCTAGAGGAAACATCTTTGAAATTTTAAGCTATCTAAACTATGTCAAGATCACAATTTTCACAATACTTCCTTGCAATGCAATTAGTGAATATAAAAAATGTATACTATATACATTAGATGCCTAAATATTATATTATGTATTATGTATTATTGAAGTTACTCTTATATGTTGGTCTAGATGTGGACTCAAACCTACCTTTTGTTCTTACATACATCTGGCTGTTTTTGCACAGGCTAAGCAAGAGTCTAAGCACAATTCTCCCCAGAAGTTTGAGGATCAGGCCTGTAGGACAGCTCCCACCTTGTAAATAGAAAAATAGGGGAGTTTGCTCTCAAAAGAGCAATATATTTTTTTCTTTTTAAGCTTTTTAAGGTTGTCTAGATTAAGAGATGTGAGTATTCTGCTTTACAAAATCAGATCTGGCTTTTACTGCTTTACATGTTTGTCATCACCTCTGCAGTCCAGTTATGTTGAAACAATCCTGACATCCTTATCCAGGTAGAGACAAGTATATGGGTAGACAAGGGAAAAGCAATGGAGGATTAGACTTTTGTGGTTAATCAAACAGAGTTTTTACATCAATGTATCCATCCAGTCAAATAAATTTTGCCCCTCAGATGACAACACTTGCAACGTTTCCATAAAGGGGTAACCATAACACTGGTGGAACATCACTACTTTAGCTACACTGGTACATTTGCAGCAGCAATAATTTTATGACTGAGCTCCACTACACAAATCCCGTTAAACAACACCTGAATACTTGGTTAGCATGGCCAGTGGTTTATCATTTCATTCTCAGTTCGGGCTTTTCCTGATCTGTTATAATGCTCTCCCCATGGTCACTTTACTGTGTTGCAACCCAAATACTCATCCATGTGTGTGCAGCTCACCAGCATCCAGCTGCGGGGTGGAAGTGACCACTTCAGACAGACAAAAGGAATTATAAATCAACATTATTTTTTTATCAGTTGTGCTTACAAGGCAGTATCAGCAACCCAGGTTTACACATTAAAAGCTTTGCCAGCAAAAGCAGCAAAGGTCCCCTGTGGAGACACAGCTTATACTGGCAAAAAGGGCTTTTCTGCTTGCATATTTAGACCACCTCTTGGGATGACTTAATTTACACTGGCAAAAGGCAGCATTTTGTTGGCTTCATTGTTTACCACATGTTTGTTAGATGGGTTTTCCCCCCATGGTTTTTTTGCCAATGTAGCTAAATCATTTAGGACTAAAGAGTTCTCATCTTGTATCTGCACAGTCTATATATTCTTTACAGGCCTGACCATACAAATTAGGACTTGTGTTTCTGGTATTTGTGTGAAGATGGACAATGTATTCTCAGATTTTATACACAATCTTCAGCATGCCCAGAGTCAGATCCTGTTGGGATTACTACTGGATTCCCCAACTCTAATTAGACAATTTTAGCCTTTAGACAAAATGCATACACTCATTTTCCTTTGCTAGTTCCTCCGTTAGCAGCATATGGAGTTCTCAAAATGAAGGACAAGGGTATCCTACACTTAAGGCAGGAGACCCACTGGCAGATGTGCTACCTGCAGTAATCTGCAGGAGCACAAGGAGGCGGTTGTGACTGGATTTAAGCCATACTGAAACAAAAGTAATTTGATTTTAAGAGACTTCAGCAATGGCCTTCACTGCATGCAAAGAGAAAAGCTTCACATCGCTCCACACTGTCCCGCTGTGAGAATTCTCCAGAGACTTCACAGGACAGGAGTTGCTGTAAGACTTGTCTACATTTTATTCTTGCTACCCTTATTTTGTAGAACTCAGTGTAACACAGCCAAATGACTAGAAGGATTTCTTCTAAACAGCCTCAGGATGGAACATTTCACACTGCTCCACTACCTGCTGTATATGTTTCTTACAGGGATGATAATGAGCTGCTCCTAGACATGAACCTTTTAATTTAGAAATACTGTGACATAACTGATGTATAATGCAGAAATTTTTAAAACTTTCTGCAGTACCATATATCCTGTTTTGCTTATTGGTTTCCTCTATTTACTCTCCCTGTGTTTCCTATTTTCTTGTCATTCTGCCTGACTTGGGAGGGTATAGAACCCTGCCTTTTTTTTTTCCACCGAAAGAGCAGGAATAGCAAAGAACAGGAGCAGTCACAGGCTAGTCTGTAAAAAAAAAGACAATATCTCCACAGGTGACAATGTTTCAGAAGCTAAGGATGTTATTGAGATAATTAGCAACTTCACTGCCTTTCTGAACAGCACATATATATCTATGTGTGAATCCTGTAAATCCTGTTTTCCATAAGCAGTGCTTATTCCTGCCTTCCACATAGACATGTATGTTGTCAGCTATGCTGTGGGTTACCATAGCAAGCTCATATCTAGGTCACAGCTGCACATTTGCAGCACAAACCATACAAGGATATGTATATAATGTCCCAAAAGTAAAAGGTACAGGCCTTTTAAGGCTGTCACTAAGTTGCTGATATCTCTTGAAATTGCTTTTCCACATTTTCTGACTCCTGGTGAGGGGATATATTATCATTTCCCAAAAGAAATGAAGGTAAATGCACTGCAGAGCTTTCTGGCATTCTTTGTGCCCAGGAGACACCTGGGAAGCCAGGAGAAGGGAATTTGTACCATCTTGGCTAGGGATTTTTTTTTAGGGGGAGAGAAGCACCATAGAACTGAGACTGTCCAGTTGTTCAACCCCAGATGCTGTGACACCTAAGGTGACCAACCTGGCCAGAGATGTGAGAGAAAAAAATCAATGGAGAGAAGGAACTGCATCTTAGGCAGCAATTGCAGGCAGTTTGAATGCAGGCAGTGTCATCCAGTTCCTGCTCCTTTTTATGGTATTTGGACATCATTCTCAGGTGAAAATATGCATGTATTTCTAGTAGCACAAAATGATGACACTTGTTATCAAGGCAGGGGTTAGTTGAGAATAAAACTGGCAAAAAAGAGAAAACTTTCATAGAATACATGTAGGAAGCATACATACAAGATAGAAAACATTAAGATTTCAAAGGTATTTGCTTTGCACAGAGTGAATTTCCAACTTCTCTTGCAAAAATGATGCTAGAAATCAGGTTTATAAATACAGTTACAATCCAAGGGCTGCTGGGGCTTGAGTTTTTTTAATAAAAGAGATATAGTTCCCTTTTACAATTTCATTCAGCACAACAAAGGGCAAATTTGTTTCAAAGAGGCAATATTCAATGTTTTTAAGGTGCAGAATAAAATTTAATTCTAAGTGTGTCAGGGTAGCTGGATCTGTGGTGATGCATCTGCTTTTCCAAACAAAGCAGCTGCAGAATCTATCTCAGTTAAATAATATAGTTGTACTCTCTAAATTTGTATGTATTTATATGTATAAATACATCCATATGCATATATATATATATATGAGATACTCCTTCTCTTGTTTATCCATACACAAGAAGCACAGGGGATGAGCTGTGTTTGGGCAGGAAGGGTAACACCCTGGCTGGACCATGGGAATGTCAGTGTTTGCCCTTCTAATAGCCTCACCCTACTGAGAGACAGACTCCTTTGTTCCCAGCCTAGATGAAGAAACTTGGTCCCCTTGATGAAACTGGGATATGTGCCCTGTTTGTTCATGTTCCTCTTCACTTGCTTGTCTCATATTTCAATTTTAAACAGTGAACTTGTCAGATCTGCTCCCTTAAACTCATCCATCTTCAGTCAGTCAGTACATTTGGACCTTGTGTAAATACTCATCTATATCAATACAAAAAACTACTAACAGTGGAGCCTAATGTATTAAACTGTATTTTGTTCTCTTCCTGTTTAGTTACTGGCTTAAGCTCTTTCTTGTTTAAGCAATGTCTGGTATTATTTTGCAAGAATTGTTTCTTGGTTTGTTTGGGATTTTTTAACAGAGTGTGGCTCTGAAACTTCAAGGATTAAAGTTGGTGGAGGATAAAATGCGGGTCTTTCGGGAGGAGTCCTGGAAAGAAAACAGGAGGACAATGAGGAAAACTTGGGAGTCCAACCACCTAAGGGATGGGCAGAGCCAGCCTTTGGAGAGCCAGAGTGACTCAGAGCATGGTGCAAGCAGGGTTGCATGATGAAGGGAATTTATGCATCAAAGATCTTTGGTAGCCAGACATTGGGAAAGCTACCCAGTGCCTTTTTCCCATGTCTTCCCTAAAAGTACATAGAGTTGTGTCAACGAGGTGCTCAGTGATGTGGTAAAATGCTACAGGAGGAGAAGAAAAGAGCCAAAGAGACAGCGGAGTCTGACAGAGTCATGGCCTGTGACTCTGATTTTGCCCTATTTCTGCCCCATAAGACTGATAGTGCTCTCCAGGGCAAATTATGCCTGTGGGTCCCACTTTTCCAGCCTGCAGAGATAACATTTACTTGCTTTTACAACTACACCAGAAAAAAGGCTGTCCTTAGACCCTTGTTCTGAGCAGTAGGCAACTGAGTGTCACACTCTTTGCAGCCCAGGGTTAGTAATCAGAATGAGATGTAGAAAGAAATCTAATTATAGCTGTCACCTCCAGCCATATTGTAAATTACCCATTTGTATGTGGCAGGGAAGTGCTTTCACACGTGTCTTCTGTGTGTTTCTTAGCAAGGCACCAGCAAAGTCTGGCAACTACCTACTTTAATGCAATTTTAACGTAACTATCTACTGTAATGAAAATCCCTAAAATAACATCATGATAACAGCTCAAAACAGTTAAGCACTATTGTAAGCTGTAAGATGTAGAATCATTACTGCAGTATCCTTTTTAAAAAATATTATGCCTCCTCTGTGGGATTTTCAGGTTCACATTAAGCTTATAACACATATTAGGCATGACTACTTCATTACACCCATTTATTCAATGACCTCAGACATGCTGGCTGCCAGCTCTACCTTTGCTCAGCTCAGAACAATAGGTTGTGTGTTATTTAAGAGAGTGAGAGATTTTTGGAAAATGATGCTGCGCCTCACAGTAATATTTAAGGTGCATACCTTTGCAGGAGGCATGGATGTGTTTCCCAGCTGTTTTCCTCCTCTCAGAATTTCTCCTGGCTGAGAAAGATTTAAAGCCCAGCAGATTCACCCTCCCTAAGCAGGGAGGGAAGGAGGGAGGGAAGGAGGCAGTGTATGGAGATACCATCACGAATGAATCAGAAAGCCCATCTGCACACTCTCTTCTGTCCTGCACTGAAAACTGAGCAAGATGTTTTGCAAGGAGTACAGCTTTTCAGTTTTGTGGCTATTTTGTCTCTGAAGACTTTTGTGATGTCTCTCAATTTTTGTGAAATATCATATGAGAATCACTGTTGACTTTCTCATCAAGGCTTCCCCATACTGACAGAAGTGTTTTCCCTTGTGAAGAAGCTGTGTGACGTGATATTTGAAATAGTTTTGATTAAGGAATAGGTAAGGTTCCCATTGCAGTTGTTACAAACATGGGAAAACTGAAATATGTGAATAGTGGGGAAAGTCTTGTTTTTGACAATTTTGTTTGGATTAAAAAAGAAAAAAAATAATTTTAATTAAAACATTCTGGTGGAAAGAAGACTGAGAGATTTTTCCTCCAGGAGTTCTGTGTAGGGAAAGGCAGTAGGAAAAAGATGTGGGCAGAAGCATCGTGTAGTGACTGATCTGTAGTATATGACTGCAAAGGGCCTAAAAAGCACCCAGTCCACTCCTGAAGCTGTCAGAAAGCTACTCAAGCGTTTGGACAGCCCAGAAAGAAAAAAAAAGGAGCCTCAGAACTTGTATATTCAATAATCCAGGAGGCATCACTGCCAATAGCAAATGCTATAAGGATGCTTCTTTTCACCTACCATATGGATAGGTGAGCTACTCAGCTTTGGATTTACACTGTTTTCCCCACGGAGCTAATGAGACAATGCTCTCTTACCACTGGGAATATCCATGAAAATATGTTTCAATTTATGTAATGGTCCATCTGCCAGTAGAAGAAGTAATATAAAAACACAGAGGTCAGGGGCAGATCTATTATGGAAGGACAGCATATGGCAACACAACCATTAGATGAGCATCTCACACTCTTGAGAAAGCTTTAGGACTGACAAGGGGTTAAGGCAAATGTTGGTTCATTGCTAAATTCAACACTCAAAATGAAAGAATGCAAATGCCTTGTATGATCATTTTTAAAAATAACACTTTTAAACAGCCATAGGGACTTTGTGCAATAGAGATTGAAAAGTTTTGAATAATGCATGCAAGATAATTTCCAAAATCACCCTTTAACTAGTACCACATTCTTTTCACTGTCTCCATATTCATGATTCACCTTTTGCTAATCCTGATGCATAAGGAATAAAGATAGCCCCTGTGGATAAGACCTAATGGAGACCATCCTGGAATAATATACAGAACTCAACATCCAGACATGTGTCTTCAATTTAAAATAATTCAGCAATCATGTTCAACCAGAACCTGATTACACAAAATGGGACTTTTTAACTCCCAGGCTTGGATCAAATTTTAAGGCCAGAAGAAAAAAAAAAACAAACCTGCTATGTTTATACATTCCAGATACTGTGGCTGAGTTATCTGCACACAAATTTAACTGTTTCTTTGAGCCTCTTATCAGCTCATCTGTAACTATTTTAAATGCTTTGCTTTACCTGCCCTTTGTAGTTCCTCAGTGAGTTTTCCAGCATTCCAGAATTGTGATGAATGGATTTCCTGGATCTGGAATTTAATTAAAAATGAAGCTGAGTTACCATGCTACATTTCAGTAAATTGTAGCTTTTTTTAAAACAGCAACTGCTACATTTTTGCTCTTTTCTTTTTCTCTCCAGGGCTGAAAAGACAAAGGACCCTGACTCAAAAACAGTAACAGCAAGCCTCAGCAAACTGCCAAATAACGTGTCCCTTTACAAAAGCAGTGGCCTCACTTTTTCCCGTGGTTCCATACTTTCTCTGTCAACTGTCCTTCATCTTAGTACACGAAAGGCTATCAGCATCTTTTCTCTTGCTCTGTAACAGTAAGGGAAGGGAGATCTGATCCTTTAGACTGTCAGACCCTGAGATGGCCTTGAAGAAGGTCACAGGCTAGCAGACTCTTTTGGCAACAGAAATAAGATTTGGGTGCTGGTTAAGTGCTTGTAAGTGTGTTTTTCTGTTGGTTTATTTTTTTGTTTTGTTTTTTTTT
>VXBI01007035.1:45062-58088 GCA_013397375.1 Toxostoma redivivum | reverse complement strand
TTTTTTTTTTTTTTTTTTTTTTTTTTTTTGGTAAATGCTATAATCCAACTTTCCTGCAGAAGTGAATCACACTCTGATCTAGTGTTTGTACAAGGAATGCCACTAAAATCACCAGAGATCCAATAAGGGTCCCCACAGCTCTGGTCTCTTCTGACTGAAGATGAAATTGCTGAGATAATGCAGAGTTTCAGAGGTTCCAGGTTTGCCTTGCTCTTTTTTCTTTCATAGTTTGATTAGAGTTGAGTGAATCCTACTTCCAGTCTCTCATGATAAAACCCAGCGCAAACACCTGGCTCAATATTCTCTGTCGTGACACATTTTTCACTGATATCAAACTTTCTCCGGTCAAAGACTCCTTTGTTATACTCTTAAAACATGAGTGAGATGGGATGCAGGAAAGAGGTCTCATCATTCTTCCATTGTCAGGTGTTGGTACCTCTGGGAGATGCCCTGGGACACAGACTTTCAGAAGGCTGCCTGTTGATGCTTTCAGAGAGAGTGTTCAGTGCCTAAATGATGGCAGCTGCTCCAGAGCTGTGCACAGAGCCCCACTCTCCCCCACCTCCCCCTGCAAGTGTCCCTGTGCAGCTCTCTCTGCTGGGCTCTCAGCTATCATGCAGGATGAGATAAATTTCTGGTGCTGGCATGGGTGCTGAAAAGCTTGAAAATAGTCATGGAATTTACAAAATAATCAAGAAGGCAATTTTAATATCTTAATGCATTTTTCATGCAATTTTAAAGCCAGTTTCATGATATCTGAAGACTCAAACCACAGAGGTTGAAAGTCAGAGGTTACTAAGGCCACTTTCCCTCTTTATTTTGGAGTCTCTCACTTGAGACGTCTTGGGAACATGCTTGCTCTGTGTGTGAAAAAACATCTTTAACAATATGATGAGAGGTGCTTTCTGCTCTATCCTGAAATGCTCTGCAATGTGGTGATCCCTGCTCAAGAGCAGGAAAGCCTAATCAGTAATTTGTTGGCATCTGAAGGTTTTGATCATAGAGCTGTGTGGGAAAATGTTCTCTTCAGTCGCTGTGAAAGTATTCACAGGGATCCTGATATTTTCTTTGCCCTTCCTAAACCAGGACTAAAAGTCAAAACCAGTAAAAACATTCTGCAACACGATTATAGATAGAAAAGATACCTATTTAATTAGGAAGCATTAAAAGCCCCCATATTTGGTTGCTTGCAAATAATTAATTTTAATGTTAATATTCTCTAGAGTAAACCTCTTTTCCAATACCATACAAGAAATTTTTTCCAAACAAGAAATATTCTTTTGAAGTAGAAAATGGATTTATTGTTCAGAAATCACAGGCGTGGGATACTTTGATCATTTCAAAACATTTTCTTTTCTTTCCCCCTTCCCAAAATACACTTTTGAATGAGGAGATTTATCCAAATGGAAAACTGTTCCAGCTTTAACAGAGATGTGTTTATTCCAGATCAACCCTTTTATCAAAAAAACTGTGGTGGGGATAAAGGCAATGGTGGGACTGGAAAGGCACACAGAATTCACAAAATTCACAAAATCACTGGGTTGGAAGAGACCTTCCAGATGATCGAGTCCAACCCCTGCCCTAACACCTCAACCAGACCATGGCACCAAGTGCCACATCCAGTCTTGTTTTAAACACATCCAGGGATGGTGAATCCACCACCTCTTCGGGCAGACCATTCCAGTACTTTATCACTCGTTCTGTGAAAAACTTTTTCCGAATATCCAACCTAATTTTCTCTTGACACAGCTTGAGACTGTGTCCCTTGACACAGTCTGTTTTGGAAGGGTTTTGTATAAGACCCTCTCAAAAATGTGCTACACTTCCAGTGCCCTCCACCTTGTGGGCACATGCAGCCCTGGGGATGTCACTTGCTGAGTGCCAGGCAGGTGGCCTGGTGACAAAGGTGTCCCATGTCCTCTCCACAGGCTGTAATGCTGCCCTCAGGGGCTTTGTTCCACCTGTGAGCTGAAGGCAGAGCGTGTATGTTGTAACACAAATGTAGCAGATTAAGAGCTACAGCTTTCTTACTTTCTTTGTCCTGTGTCCCTCTCTCCAGGCAAAGATTCTGGCCAGAGTAACCATCTAATTTATTTAGTAGATGGATGTAAAAGGACCAACAAAGTGCTCCATGTTCCTTACCCTCCTCTTCATCCCATCTGCCAAACGCTGGCCCAGCCAGCCCAGTTTTTGCATTAGTTCATAGAAATAGCTGATATAAACATTTCTGATGCTAAACTCCTCCAAGCGGACTGCTTCTCTCTCAAGCCAACTTCAACTTAGCTCTTCATTACAAGAGCACAGGCCAGCACTCAGCAATGAATGTCACCATGGTCTTTCTGGGCTGGAAAGCAGCCTAATGGGTACATGGTGGTGAGATCATGAGCAAGGGAGGGGCTTGTTTGGACAGTTGAAAATCTCTGGCAAATACATCCCATTGAGAAAACAAATTACTTGCTTGTAGGAAGACGTATAAACCATGGAACCATCTGCAACAGCACAGGTAGTGTTGTTTGTTATAGCCAGGGAACAGAAATTGTGTGGTAAGTGTTGCCAGGAAATTAAGTACCAGAACAAAGTATCACGGATGCAATATGTTATTTGCACAGGAACCATTTAAAATTCCAGTGCTTTTTTTTGAAAGCAACTTCTTTCTGTCCCTGTATGCTGCGTGCTGCTATGTTCCCTTATGAACACCATGACTCTGTTGGGCTAGGTCATTGAAGCAATTTGTCTCATTTTGTCACAACTAAAAAGTGATGGTGATGATGATGACAGTACTAACCTCTCCCAAGGCACCTGCTGTCATTTATTGAGGATAAACTTCTGCATCAGCCTGTGAAGCAGCCTCCAACCTTTGCATGGCTTCTTTTAAAGACCTATATATATCTAGTAGTGATATGAATTTCTTTGGGGTTTGGGACTAAAAACACTTGTTGCTATTCAGGCACTTTTATTTGGAGGTGATACACATGCCTCAGACATCCTCAAAATTACTCTTTCTAGGTTTGTCCTGAGACAAGGCATGTTTTTTAATACCTTCTGATCTGCTTTTGCTGTGAAAAAAAGGGTGATTTCCCCTTGTGATGCTGTGTTAGTTGTGTGCAGCTCCCCATGGAGATAGAACACTCAGCAAGAAATCTGAGACTGGAGCTGCAACCTGGAAAAGCACTAACTCACCTAAATAGTCCTCTATACACCATTATAGCACCATAGGAGACTCCTGCAGGCATCAGGCACAGACAAAATAAAGACCCTTGGGGACTAATCAATGTCATTCTCTTTTGAATTAAGTTATATTTGAGAAGTGAAAAAGAAACAGGGTCTAGAAATGAACATAACTTCATAGTACGAAATAGGAACCACTGGCTCCACTGGTTTATTTAATCTTGAAAGGCATTGAAATTTTTGCTATTAGTGTTTGTTGTTACCTGACTAATAGTAACCAGACCATAGTGCAACTGTGTAGAAAAGACTCTTTTATTGTCCAGGTTGTTGCAGTGATGGGGACTCTATGGTCCCTGTCTCAAAGAGCTTACAGCGCTGGCACCAACTTCTTCATTTATGCCAGGGTCTAGTTACATGGACGTGGACTTCTGAGGCTCCATGGAAAATCTCATCCATCCCTGTCTCATTCTCCCCTGGGTAGTGCCCTGCTCTCACACCATGCTTTCCCAAAGAGGGAGGCAGGGCTGAGGGCCCCTGTCACAGTGCTGATCTTGCTCTTGTCCTCATACCACCATGACAAAACCTTGCTCTCCTTCACCTCTCCCTGCTTCTCCTCTGCCAGCCTGACCAAAAGCAGCAGCCCTGTCCTGCAGGATTTCTGTGCTTCACTGACCTTTGAGGCCCAGGCTGGCTTCCCAGGAGGGATCCAATGTAGATGTTTGCCATCTCCTACAGGCACTCCTGTATTTACCATGGCAGAGGATGTGTCTCTCTTCCAGCCTGCCTTCACACTGCCCTGTGATCATTCACTCAGGCAGGTGGGCTCTGCTGTGGCTTCATTCCTTTGGGTGAAGATTTGAAGCAGTGGCTGGACAGCACCAGAAAGAAAGGTCTTTCTTAGCTTTCATGTTTCTCAGGAGAATTTAATTAGATTTTTTCCTCCTCGGTGATAGTTACTGGCTTTATCTGATTGTTCCCATCTGCTGGCCATTCCTCAAAATTCAACACAGTGATCTCACTCCTCTGCATCCTGCGTAATCAGAGCAACTGCGGGGGGCCTGGCAGAAGGCTGTGAGCCAGAGGGGATGGAGTCAATGGGCTTTGTGTTAGTGTGATGCTGTATGGCATTCATGAGAGCTCGACTGGGAAACATGGGAAGCACCGCCAGCAAAAGCCTGCTCTCCCTGTGGGAATGGTGCTCTGTTGTTTGGCTTTTTTTTTTTTTTTCACGGAATGTCAGAGGATCTTGATGGCAGCAGCACTCTGGATCCTCATTTAACTTAGGACTGTAGGGCTTGATGTAAATCAAATCATTTTTGTACTCCTCCACTCTGGTGGGAGCTGAGATGCCCCAGTAGAAAGTAAAAATCATATGAGCTGGAAAAGTCTTGTTCAGCAGCAGCCTTTGGCCAAGAAGCAGCCAAAGCATTGTACAGAGCAAATTTTGACCTTTTTGCTAGACTCCACCATGTCTGTACACTTGCAAAAAGCTTTGTTCCCTTTTCTAAGATAGCACTCTTTCCAAACCCAACATCTCCCCTCTTGTGGCAGCAGATCTATCTCCAAGTATCTGAACCCACACACTGGTCTGAACAGAAATACCAAGTTACCCTCAGTTCTCCTTCTGCACTCATATTCTCTGTGAAGAACCCTAAGCAAGCTCAAGAAAGGCCACCAAGGACCAAAAACTCTTCAAGAGAACCCTATTTGCATCTCTAGAGCTTCATCAAAGACGATAATTTCTTCATGGAGGTTTTAAAGCCCTCTTATCACCATGAAAGAGTGATTAAAGAACATTAAGAATAGATTAATTTAAAAAGTAACACATCTCCTGTTTCAGAGTGAAGCAAGGCTCATAGGGAAAGGCAATGTCTTTCATTAAACCATGATGAAAAGCTGTCAAACTTTCAGGCATTTGATGTTTTACAGACAGAGTCCTTGCAGAACAACATCCAGGTTTGAACCAACCTCTGGTTATGTAGTATAGAAGAGGTTGATAAAAAGCAGCCTTTTGCATCCCCAGGTTTTCTGCTGATATCCTTTGTTGTCCTTGGCTGTGTTTCAAGCCAGGGTGTGGTGCTAAAATAGCACACCTTGTTCTCTTGTTGCCACACAAAGGGAGCACTACTGCACTTGTGCTGCTGGTTGTCTCTGGTCTGCCTGCCTCTTAGGCACTGTCCTCCCTCCAAAAAATTGTGAACATAAAAATATCTCACATCTTCCTTTTCTGAGGAGTAGGTCAGAGGTCTGTACGATCAAATGATCCTTCCCCTTCAAAGCCCACTGGGCTTCTGCCTCCTTCTGTCTCAGGCTGAGTCCTGCTTGTCATGGGCCATGCAGAAGATGGAAGCATCACTCCTTCCTGGCTCCCATCTGGGGAAGCTCCCAAACTGGGAGAAGCCCCTGCTGAAAAGCAGGATCCAGCTGAGAATACTTGAAAGAAAGGTGTGCCTAGCAGTATACTCTGTTCTGAAAGGCTATTGTCCCCATGTTCCAAATGTGTCTGGGCTTTCTCCTCACGACCAGACACAAGAAAGAGAAGGGTCCTGAAGAGCTCTGGGCAAATATTAAAGAAAAGGATTCTCTGTGGGTATTGTGTATAAAAAAGCAATATTTCTGTACCTGTAAATTACAAAGTAAGCTTTTTCAAGAGTGCTCATCTGAGCTATAGAAAAGGAAGAATCCTGCCTTGAGAAAGCCCTGTGCTAGGAAGTGCTTGGGAGCCAGTTAATAGCACTTTTAGTATACATCTGGAGAAGGCCAGGGAAAGGAAGGACTAGCTGAGGGAGAGCATGGAACAGGTCCCAAAATGGCTGTCACCCCAGAAGGGTCTAGGAGGGATAGATAAAGGGAATCCCAGCTGATTATAGAATGTATGGCAGTGAAAAATGCCCAGGGAAATAAAACTCTCTGAGTGTACAGAGGTGCATCCTGGGCACCTGAGATATGCGTAAGATCAGCATGTAATCCAGAGACATGGGGTGCCATGAAAGCAGCAGTGCTGAGGAAGCTGGGGGAGGTTATAAGGGTGGGTTCCTGCTGCTGGCAGGGACAGAGGAGTGATGAGCTTTCTGGTATTCGCAGAAGGAGAAGGAAGTGCATTTCGGTGTCAGGAGGAATCCTGGCAAGTGATCCCCGCTCCTCTGAAACAACCTTTTCCTCATAACATCTGAGACAGCAAATATTTTATGAAGAGTTAAGGTCACCTCTGAAGTTTTGACCTCATTCCCTTTGAAATTGGTTAAGATTGAGCGATTTGGCTGAACAGAGCAGATGGTGCAGTAAACTGGACAGACCTCTCTACCCCCTCAGCCTCACAGCAAAGGAACATGTACTGGAAGCAGAGTAGGAGCCACTGTCTTTCACTGTGAGTTTTGGTAGAGACAAACCCAAGAGATCCAAGGCTCCTTCATATAGATGTAGACATGAATCCTTTTGGCACCCATTGTACTGAAATGAACCCTGATCAGGAAACCTTACACAGTCCAGAGCTTGCTTGCAACTTTTGTCTATTCCTTTTTTGACTTAAAGTGTGATTAGATAGGAGGAGGCGCCTTAAAGTTTTGAGCACGGGCTAATCTGGGAAGTCCGAATTTTTACAGTCCTGTTTAAAAGAGGTGTTAGGAAAGAGCAACCTTATATCAGCTTTAAAAGTAGATGGGCTGAATAGGGAGACCAGCAAAAGGATGGCAATAAAATAGCACAGAAAGAAGCAGCATTAAAACAACAGCCCTGCCAGGGATAACATGCCCAAGGCAGCTGCAGAGCCCAGACTGCAGGAACAGTGATTCTTGATCTGAATGCACTTGTTAGAGGTGGCTCGAGTAATGATACTCAGCAGCAGCTCAAAAGTTTACTCTTGAGGGACTTGTTGAAACAGGTAAAAATACAGTACCTTGCCCAAAGACATTAAAAAAAAAAAACCCTCAAAAGACATGTACAAGAAGGGCAGGATCTTCCCCAGTGCAAGGCTGATAAATCTGAAACAGGTTTGAGGCAGACTACAGACATTTCCCTGAGAACTTCTTTCATTCAGAAGGATGCCTATGGGAGGTACCCACGCTTTTCCTTCACATAAGAATAGAGATGTCTGAAAACCACACAGAGTATCCTCTGGTTTCACAGCAGATCAAAGGAAATCCTACAGTTTAAAAGGCATGTAGACCTTGAGCAGATTTACTCTGGAAAAGTACAGCATATGGTTGAAATGCCAGGAGGTGTGTTGCAGTATCACCCAAGGAACTAACTCCAGAACCCTGGAAATGCTGAAATGAACAGGAGGCTGGCATTTCTACAGAGGAAAGAAAAAAGACTAAGAGATGATGTGAACAAGAAATCAATTGAGAAATAGTTGTCTGGAGACAGGTAATGCAAGTTTCATGACAGCAGTTGTGTATCCACTTTCTTTGTGCCAAATAGGAAGCCTCTTGCAGTCAGGAGCTTTTTCTCAGTCACTGTTGCAACTTTTGGATTAGGCATGCCCTTGTCACCTGACTTGATATTTATTTTTCTGGAAGGTAATGCAGTTAATCAGCCTAACTTGTTGGCAAAAAAAGCCCATTTTGTCAATGCAAGCTTCAATCTACACAAATAAAATAACTCTTAATATATTGACTGATTAACACGAGCAGAAGAGATGTGTCTAGTGGGCTCATAAGACATGTTTGCCTCCAGCCAGATTCACAGAATGTGCAGTCCTTACAGAATAAAAAGTAAAACACATCAAAATGCAGAAAAGAAGAAGCCTTCTGTTTAAAAATCATCTGTACAATGCTGCTATACTAAAATTTTCCAGTATCACAGAATGGACTCTATACATCAACTTCTTGATTGTCACCTCTTAGCTTGGCATAATTGTATCAAGATTTCTCAGGGCCTAGGATCTTTTCATCAAAACTCACACCAAAAAAAAAACCAAAAACCAAAAAAAAAACCCAACCAAAAAACCCCCAAAACCCCTAAAAAAACCAAAAACCAAACCAAAACAAAAAAACCCAAGAAAAAAAGAGTATGGCTTACATAGTCAGATCTGGCAAAAGTTTCACATTACAAAAATGATATTGATCTAAAAAACCTTATGTTATTATTCAAGTGGTTTCCAATTGTTCCTGGAACTATTACAGCGTGAAGAGCATTGACAGTTCCTTAGAGAAGGAAGCTCATTAGGATTGCAAGAATTAGCTGAAATTGAAATTCTCTGACATCTTAATGAAGAAAAAAAGGTCTGTTTCATGGCGAACAATTCAGGTTTTAAGAGATTATGTCAGGTTGTAAAAGTCTGTACAGTTGAGAGAATGGATATGTATTTCTAATTTTCACATAATAAGCCCCAATAACTGATAACTAGAAAGACATTATAGTAATGAGGAAGGCACTGTTACAGCGTTAGTTGAGATTCTGAGGTTGTTAGAAAAAATTACTTTGCAAGAATTTCGCATGCAAAAGCTGGAGCAATGAGAAAGTGATGTAAGAACTGTTGGGTGTGGAACTCCCCTGTTGGATGTCAGGAATTGTCTGTATTCCTTTTTTCACAGGGGCAGAAGTACACCTGGCAGGAACCTTTCCTGCTAAGGCTCCTCTGGAGGCGCCTGCAGCAATTGTAAAACATCTGTGGCCACACACATACTGGCACCACAGCCAAAAGTGTGTCTGCAAGTGTCAGGGCTAACCATGAAGACTTCTAGCCCCTGGAGGTCCAAAATATCTTTAGGCAAGGCGTGAGAGCAGCCAGGACCAACTGCAAGAAGAAGTCATAATATGATTCAAGGCAAGATGTGATGGTTTTATTCATGTCTGATGTCACAAGAAAGATCACTGACTTCATAATTCACCATAAAGAGCACTGCCTTACTTGGGGTGAACTTCCTGATTTCCCAGTGTCAAGTGCTACACCCCAGGGGTCAGTCAGCAGGCAGAAAGTGCTAGGCAACCACAGCTGGTCCTTAGCATACAGTCCACTGATAGACAGCATCCATCTGGTGCTTGAATGAGACATCCCTCTATCTGCACTGGAGGACAGAATGCCTCTGAAGACCCTCACAGGATTATGCAGTGAAGTTTAAACCTTAAATAATTAAATGCCACGACACTCCTTTTCCCCCTTCCTGTTTAGTCCCCAACATTTTATTACTGATGACACAACATTTATGACCCCTCTGAATTGCCAGTTAAGAATTGTAATAAGAAATTACTGTGTGCTAGCACTGCTGATTTGCTTTTTCTTGTAAAAGCAGCCTTATTGTAATGACTTAGATGATAAGCAAATGTAACATGGTCTACTACTAAGTGAAATCATACACAATTCCAAATGCAGGCCAGTGCTGCCAGCAAGCTACAGAGATTCTCTCAGCTTTTAAGAGGTCTGGAAGGAGGAGCTTTGTTTTACCATTTGCCAGTCCTATGCTGTCCTTGGGGGCATGATATATGGCTAAGCATCATGTTATGATATAACAACACAAACATAATTTAATAACTTGGGTGTCAAACGGCTGAGATTTATGGTCAAGGAGGCTAAATGTTCACAAAGGATTGCTCCAGAGATGCAGTCCTATTGGATTAAGACAGAAAAAGTAGCTAATACAATGTTTTAGACAACACATCTCTATGAGGCTATAGGCTTTGGATCACTTTTTGCACTGTATTAATATTTCCTTGTTGCATTTCCAGAAACTCTCTTTCTAATTATAGTTTCCTGGGTTCACTCCATGCAAATTTAAAGGATATTACTATTTTTTAACTGAAGAGTATGAATTGTGTGCTGCTGTTTAAACAAGAGGGTGTGGAGTGGGCCAGATGTGGCTCCTTTCATCTTAGTGTCACTGCAAATATTTGTATGAGCAGCTTGCAGGGTCTCTGACTTACAAGAAGATCCAATCTGCACTGAATGGGCAGATGCTTTTTATTTTCTACAAAAAAAAAAAAAGTACATTAAGTAAGCTTGCTAAAAAAAAGCCTTTCCAAAAAAAACCCTTTCCAAATCAGTAAGCTAGAGGTAGGGGCAAGTTGAACAAGGGTCTGTGAGGCATCACCAAATCTTTTGGAGGATCACACGCCTCAAGTCTGATCAAGGGCAAGGACACTCCCAGCTGGAGCAGCTGGAGCAGCCCAAACCTTTGAAAAATAAACCATAGGTTGTAAAAAAGAGACTCCTCACTGTCTTTCAGTGTTCCCACTAACATGTAATCTGGTGGCTGTCCTGGCTCCCTGCCTCTCCCTGGAGTGGCTCACACTTGACCTCTTGTCCTAACAAGCAACAGTTGTCTAGCTCTGCTATGGCTGCAAATGTCTCTCTGACAAACTGTCTTGAGCTACAGCGAGCAGCTCTGTTGAGAGACATGTTAACAGCACTCAAATTTAAAAAGACCCTGAAGTCCAGAAAAAAAACCTGGTATGCTGAGAAAATGGGAAACGGACTCTGTCACTACCATGAACAGCCAGCCCCTCACCTTATGCCATGCTGCTGTTTGCAGCAGGACTCTCCACCCTGCTGGCATACACTGAGGAATGTGCCTTTCTCATCCATTTATCCAGCTTTATGCCCCAAACCAAATCCATTCTCCTGAGGCTAATGGAGGCTGCTCCCTGAAGGAGCATCCCGTGTGCTGCCAGTGCTGCACCCATGTATGTCCAGGCAGCAATAACCTCTGAACAAAAACTTGAGCAACATGAGACATCTGCAGAAGTTCTGGTTGTTTCTGCAACAGTGGTGTGGGAAGGGGCTTTTGTGCCTTCAGCCACATGTGCAGAAGCCCCTTATAGTGAGTTTGGGGCTCAGTATTAAGGAGGAAAGGGCTGCACTGGCATTGCTCCCCATTACCCTATGGCTCTTTTGCTCAGCCTGCCCCAGTGGAGTCAGCCTCACATTTTTAGGGTGAGGTCATCTGCAGTTATGCTGAATGGGTTCAAACACTTGTGAAATCATGATGACACCATTGTACACATGATGTCCCATGTGCCATGTGGCTGAGATTTCAATCAATACTTTTCTTGCCAGGCAAACTTCAGGTTGCTTTTGTTTTTCTTGCAGGGTTTTGGTTTGATTTAGAGGCCAAATCCTGTCCACAAGTCTCTTTAGGAGTGTCAGGATTTTCAAATAGTATTTTTGGCGAGAGACAGAGTCCCACAGTGTTTGAAGAAGGCCCCAAGGCTCTCAGTGCTTTTCCAGCTTTAAAAGCCACAGCTGTTTGGGTTTCCCTCTCTCTGCCTTTCCCTGTTTCTTATCTACCTTGCTCCTATGGCCAGAGTTCTATTTTCAGTCCAGATATTTGTTATCTTGGTTAGTCATTCACTAAGCCCTATTTCCCTGTCAGCAAAACAGAGATGCTTCTTCCCCACGGTAGCTTCAGGAAGATGAGTCCCACAAATGTATGGGAGGCAGCCAGTTCCTGCAGCATGGGGGGAACCATAAATATTGGATCCTGCCCTACTCACTCACCTCCATCCTCCCCCTCTCTTCATGTTGCTTCCTTCCCCCACTTATCAGTGAACTCTGAGCCCCAAGGGCCTTCAGAGTCTTGAAATTTTCATCTCCTCCAAGTCTTGCTTTTCCCCAACCTCCAAAAAATCCTGAAGCCAGACCTGTAGTTTTGTCTGCAGGCAAGGGAGGCAATAATTCACCTGCCCACCTTTACAACACATTTTGAGAACTGCACTTGATTGGCGCTATCTCAGAAAGTAAAGGGACTTGGGGGGCAAAGGGGGGAAGAGAAAGACAGAGTTTATGGTGTATTTATTAATTCCAGCCCAAGCAAGAAGATTTCTGGTGAGGAGGGGAGCCAAACAGAGATTCTTACCCATGCTGATGTAATGACTGTATTTGTATTTGCAAAAATAATATAATATTTGAAACACAAATTGGCCCAAGGCTTGAGCCCAGGCTTGGGTTTGAGTATTTTCCAGCTTAACTCCTAATCTGTTACTCTGTGGTCTTGCCTGTTCTGATTTACTGGTCAGTTTTATTACCAGTATTGTAATACATATATAATAGGGATTGTCATTGCTTGTCAGTATTTCAGGTAAGCTGTTTCCTCACAGAACTTAGGCTACAGATAATGCTTTTTTATAAGCAGATCCTTTACCTGAACACAATTAATGAATAGGCTGAGCTCGAGCCAGAGGCCATAAAGTCTTTGTACCAGTGGTGTAAAGTCAGGATTTGCCTCATCAGTGGACTGGAATAGTCATGGAAAGGGGCTTGGGGAAAATGTAGCATTTTGGTTTGTCACCAGACATCCCTTAAACTCTCAGGAGACAGTGCTTCTCATAAAAATGTGTGTCAGGACTTCCCTGTGCCAGACCTACAGGAGCACACCTCACCTGTCTTAAAGGAATCAGGCTGTTGCTGGTGGGTGTTGAGGTGCTTCAGTACCACCATGAACCGGAGAGTGGGAAAGTGACAGTGAACAAGGCTTGGCTCCAGCGTTGCATCCAGGCCAGGCTTGTTGGGATGGAGCTGTGATGATTCCAGCACAGATTTTAAGAGACTCGTGGCAAAGCCACAGGACAGAGGACTTAGGCTAGCCTGGGGGAGATTCAGGTTGGACATTAGGAGGAATTTCTTCATGGAAAGCATTGTTTACCATTGGAATGAGCTAGTGGTGGTGGAGTCACCATCCCAGGAGGTATTCAAGAAAGTGCTGGATGTGGCACTTAGTGCCATGGTCAGGTTGACAATGTGGTGATTGGTCATAGGCTGGACTCGACGATCCCAGAGGCATTTTCCAGCCTAAATGCTTCTATGATTCTGTGAAAACACAGACCAAAGGGAAATCCAACAAAACCTCTCTGCGGAGCCGGTTCGTTCTTTACGGGTTCGTGCCGCGCTGGCCGCACACGCGGCGGGCTCAGCCCCCGCGCTGG
>VXBI01007035.1:0-45026 GCA_013397375.1 Toxostoma redivivum | reverse complement strand
TGGCTCCGCCCCCGCCACCGCCACCGCCACCGCCGGGCCGGCACCGCCACCGCCGAGCCGGCACCGCCACCGCCCCTCTGCCACCGGGGGGCGCTGGCCCCGCGCCGCCGCTGCCGTCACCCGCGCGGCCGCCAGGTGGCAGCATCGGGCCGCCACCGGCTCCCTGTGACTCGGGATAGCAATGCCATCAGGATCCCTGTGCCATCAGGATCCCTGTGCCAGCAGGGTCCCTGTGCCAGCAGGATACCTGTGCCACCAGGATCCTTGTGCCACCAGGGTCCCTGTGCTACCAGGGTCCCTGTGCCTCGGGATAGCGCTGCCACCAGGGACCCTGTGCCACCAGAGTCCCTGTGCCACCAGAATCCATGTGCCACCGGCATCCCTGTGCCACTAGGGTCACCCTGCCGCAGGGTCCCTATGCCACCTCTTGAAACTGCCATGGTGGGTTCTGCCCTCCACAAAGCGCAGCTGCCAGCCCCAGTGGTTTGTATTTTTATTAATTTTCTAAATCTTTGTGGGCTCTAGTTTCTGAAAGTTGCAGCAGCGACACTTTGGCTTGAATTTGATCTGAAGTTAAAACGCATTGTCATTGTAGCAGCAGAGCATGGATTTATATGGCAGGAACGAAACAGGATTGCCATCACTTAATTGTGGGGATTGAGAGAAATAAATACACTTGCAAACAGGGCAAAAATCAAATCCCTGTGGTTAAAGCTAGAACAGCCTTGATAGATCATGGAAGTGGCCTAGACACAGAAGCATCATAGAATCATAGAATAGTTTGGGTTGGAGGGACATTAAAGACGACCTCATTCCAACCTTCTTGTCATGGGAAGGGACTCCTTCCACTACACCAGGGTACTCAAAGCCCCACCCCAGCTGTCCTTGAACACTTCCAGGGTTGGGGCATCCAGAGCTTCTCTGGGCAACCTGTGCCAGAGCCTCACCACCCTCACAGTGAAGAATTTCTTCCCAATATTTAATCTAAATCTGCTCTCTTTCAGTCATTATACTGCAAAAGATGATGAGCAATCAAAAAGTGGAAGGCAAAGGCAAGAACGTGAAGTCAGTAAGGTGGAATTGCCAGAAGCAAACCCTGGGTGAGGAAGAGCTGATGTCACCTCTGACCACAGACAGAGTCTTGCTTTCACATGAAAGCAGGAGGGCTGAGGAGAGTGTGTGTGTGTGTGTGTGTGTGTGTGTGTATGCAGAGCCCAAACTCTGCCTTGCCACGTTTACATCAGAAAGGCCCTGTTTAGAGACACTATTGTGTAGGGGACCTGTCTTGCTACATGGTATTTCTGCAATAAAAATATCTGACCTTTGGGAAGGGTTTCCTACAATTAGAGGGCAGCTGATCTCCATGGGGAGATGAGCAAGACCTTTGCTGAAGTACCTTCAATGACTGGTAAACATAAGAGATGCCTTCAGGAAGAAAGGGAGACACTACCCAAGGTGTGGAGAGTGAAAGCAGAGCCTCAGTTCCCCCTTTGGACACCAGGTGGATGTACAGCCTCACCACAGGCAGGGTGGAGACCAACTGGCTATGCCTAAGGACTGCCCTATATGAGGTACCTATGTGAAGATTTTAAACCCCTGGGCAGCTCTTCCAGGAAAAAAAACAAAAAACAGAAAACAACAAAAAGCCAGTGACTCAGGCAGCAGCAAGACAGACAGACAGACAAATATTCACTACAGAGAAGGAGCTCTGCACTGTGGCTTTCATGGGACCACAGACAGGGCAGAGGGTTGCCCACCATCCTGCAGGCTCAGAGGCTACTTGGGTGCCAGCTGGATGGGGATCAGCTGCAATGTCACATCAGCATCTCTGGAATGGAGAAACTATTACATCTATGAGATGTTGGGAGTGCTCATCCTGATGCACAGAGCACAGCAGTGAAATTAATCCACTGCCCAGTCCTGTCTGGTTGTAGGAGACCCACAGAGCTTGTTCTACCCGTGGCAGGTAGTGGGCACAAGCAGGACTCTAGGGGGTCCAGCATCAGCTGTCTTTCATGGATGAAAATCATGCCACCAGAGAAAGGGAAACCTGAGTAAAAGGCAAGTTTGTGATATCAAGCTACTGAGGAGTGAGAGACCAACCACGCAGCAGAGGAGACTGAAGCCAGCTCATCTGGGCATCTGGCACCCTCTGCTGAGCTCCATCCTCCTTCTGAGACACACTCAGAGTCAGGAAATGCCTCCATCAGTGGAAATGTCCAGATGCTGTGCACATGCAGCAAAGTTCTGCAAAGCAGTAAGGCAGCTGCCACATGGTGGGGTTTAGTCAGAAGTCCCAGCCCAGAAGGTGGGCATTGGAAAGCATAAAGATAGTTTAAATCAGGCATGTACCATAAAATATTTCTACTCTACGCAGCAACATGATGTAGAGGGTGATACTGGGAAAGGAAACCTAGTAGCATCACTGTGCTGAAGCCACCACCATCTAGCATTTTTAAGTAGACATCATGTGAATACAGAAAGGAGAAATGTCTGGGCTGAGAATGACCCGTTCCCTGTGCTTCTTTGATGGGAACATTTTTGCCAGTTTGCCTTTGGCTATAGTGAAATATGCCTTCTGAAAATAAGCAATGTGGTGAATAAGCCATTGTGAACAGCACTCAACATTGGACTGGAATGAGAGAAAATGACACTGCTCATTTTCTCCAGTGAGGCTTCACAAATCTTCTATGCAATAAAAGACACCATTTACCATCCTGCCTAAAACTCAAAGGTAGCACTAGGCAGTCAAAACAGGCATCAAACACAACAGGATACTGGAGGCAGTAAAATGTTCAGTACATTTGGACTGGGACAACCAACAGCTGCAAATGCAGCAGCAGATGAGTTGGTCATATCTGCTGAGGGATGAGAACACAAGATGAGGGGTTTTTAAAAGTGCTAAGCAACTTCAGAACAACTTCAGTCATGTCACTGAACTCTACATTGAGTTGCTGGATTCCCATTTTAGTCATTGAAGATGTATGTCAGTAAACTGTAAGTCATTATTTGTTGTGTTTTAACCTTTCTAAACCAGCTTGATATGTTTGAAAATTATTTCTTTCCATTGGCTCTGCAAGGATCTGCAAGGGACTGGACTGTCTCATCTGTTTACACCAGCATTGCAGTTGTCTGAGAGAAGGGTCTTCTCCAATGTGCTGGGTCCGTACTTCCCACACAGGGCAAAACCTCATAGATTGAAAAAAGATTCAGTGGCATGACATGACTGCCCAAAGAAGGGCAGATGTGGGGCAGTGCAGTATGTACAGAGCGATCAGAAAAACAGAAATGGAGGCACTTGTCGGCATCATGAGATATGAACTTAATTCTGAATAATCATGCTATTAGCCACAATAATTCTTTATTCCATCTCCAAGCAAGAAGGATGCTGCCTGAAGGACACACAGGCAAGGACTGAGAACAAGACATTGCAGTGCCCTTGGCAAAGTCTGGCTGTCATGATTCTGTGCTCAGACACAGACCACAGATTTCCTCAGCAGAGCTCAAAACGAGCTCAGCATCGAATGGGAATTTGAGCACACATTACCCACGAAGCAATGGGAAGCTGGGAGTCAGAAGAGGCAAGAGGCTGTTAATCAGTGCAAAAGAAGCAGGAAGGCAGCTCTGCCTGAGTGTGGGAACACTGCAGTGGAGCCCCTGGAGATCAGATAGCAACTGAGTGTAAAGATAGATGGGCCTAAGAACTTCAGATGTTTCCCTGAAGAGAAAGTCAGCAAGGTCCAGCTGTATAATGCTAGAAAGTGCACAGAAAGGTTTAGGAAATACTTGCACAGAGCTACTAAGAGCCACACATTTAGGCTTATATGTTTGTGACTAGGGAAAGATCCAACAATCAAAGGATACAAAAGAATGACCAAACCTATGCAGAAATATCATTGGTGATATTCACAGGCTTAGAGTAATGCAAAAGGCAAACCAAGAAAGCAGTAAGTAATAGGACTAGATGGCCATCAATGTGCTTTGGCAGAGTGGGCCTTATGTGCCAAAGCCAGAGTGAGAAATAATGGGTATACAGCCCTTCACTACTGTTTGTTGAGGCTATGGAAGATGTCACATAGCAAGGGACAACAGGACACTGCTCAGCAGCCTGCCAACCTGCAGCAGAGACATGCTGTTACAGCCTTGGGCTACAAGTTAAGGCAATAGCAGCTCATGTTTTTAAGTGCTGGTGTGATCCTGGATGTGTCAGCCAACCAGCAAGGGCTGTGTCCATTTTATTTGAGACAGCTGGGGTTCCTGGCCAAAGAACAGGGAAGCAGGCTTTTCTGCCCAAAAGGATTTATGTTCCTGCAAACACAGTATCTCACACACAGCTCTCTATATCCCTTCTCCAATACACATTTATATATCTTGGCTGAAGCACAAGTGTTTCTTCTGTAAAGATGTGGTGGTTCAGTCAGAATTCTCATCCTTAGTTGAAAAAATGATGAAAATGCTGATCCTGATGTTCAGTTCTCTCCATGTCTCATTGCTGACAGCAATATGCTGCATCAGTTCAAAAGACAGCCGAGTCCAGGGGAAGATTCATACTTATGGAAGACAAGAGGCCTTTGTCCTCTTCTATCCTTTTCTATCTGCCTGTGCTCCTCCTCTGATCATGCCATTCCAACACTCAGTCACGCCTTTTGTCTGATGAGCATTATCACCAGCGCGTGGCAAGTGACAGGATTGCATGGCTAAGACTGGGACCTGTGAGAAAGAAAAGTGCAAGTTTCTTTTGGCCAAAGTGAGTTCTGCCAGCTCATAGCATGTCCTGACGCCATACACAGTCCTGATGTTGACTGGCTGGCCAAATACAGAGCAGAAAAACACATAAACCTAAGCACAGGAATTGTTCTTCTTCCCCTCAGAGCTCCTGTGCTCAAAGTCCAGCACTCTACTCTGTTGCATAAAGAATGAAATGAAATGAAATTATAATTATAATTAAATTAGCAAAGCATGGGTTTTGGATTACTAGTCTCAGTAGCAGCAGAGGGCTCAGGGCAACAAAGGATGATTCAACTCTCTATTCTTCTGAGATGATCCCAATTCAGGCTTCAGTGTGTAAAGTCCTTTGGTAGCGAGATCCTGCTGTGGGTGTGAGATATATTGTGGTCTGTAAAGAGTTTTGGGTTCCTTTTAAGACACTGTGAGACAATCTGTGACTTTACTTGCATTTGTGTGCAGTTACTCACAGTTGCACAGACCCACTATAACTGAAAGCATACCAATATTAGTGTGGGATTTGCAGTCCTGAGCCCTTTTATGAAGGCCTTATGGAGGTTGCAAAATGTTTAGCATACTCACCAATTCTGGAGAAAAATTTATTTTACAGGGTTACCAAAATCAGGTGCTCTTCACTGCAAAATGCCTGTCCCTTTCCTTTGATAGAGGTTGATCTGTCCTTGAGGGAAGCAGCAAGACTGTCCCACAGCACAGCTTCCAAGAGGAACACTCCTAAGGTGAAAATCAGCAGTGTGCACAGCACTAACTTTAGCCAAGGAGGTTTGCTGGATTAGATGATGGAAGCAGACAAAAAGCTCCTTAGAAATGCTGTGGGTGACAATTGCCTGTGGTGGGTGTGCATTCATCCTGGGCTAGTAGGGTATGTGGGAAGTGAGTGCTGGCTAACAATGCCACAGCTGCTTTCCCAACCCACACGCTGGTCATGTGTAGGTCCTCTTCACACAATAAAGAAGAGGGCTGCAGCATTAGTTGCCTTTCACTCCATTGAGAGTGGCTACAAAGCATTAAAGCCGGGCTGAGTGAGAAGGCTCACCAAAGTCAGTGAGAGGGTGTTAAGCAGCACAGCTGTTTAAAGTAACCAGTTGGGCAGAGGAAAGGTATTTGCATATTGTTCTCTACCCAGAAGGGCAACATTAAAAGTGTTGCATAATCAAAACAGCGTATGTGGGGTTCTTGTTGAGAATGAGTGACTGAGAGATTTATTTAATGCATGATTCAGTGCTTATGATATTATTACAACTTTTTTTTATTAGTTCGTTTTCCTCTGTGCTTTTACATATGTGTTTTATGAAACTTCCAGGAATTATGTATACAGTTTCTGTTGGAGGAATTCTTGAAGGCTTCCTGCACTAGTGATGACATACAGGAAATTTAGACTTCTCCTCCTGTTTAAGCTGATTATGGCAAAGTGACTTGAATCTTCATGCATGCTACAAAGAGCAGCATTTGATCCTGCATATACATACTCAGAAACATATAAATAACCGTATACAAATGGACTCAATTTCTGCAGCTGCAGGGGAAAACTCGCACTAAAGGAAAGTCCCTTGAAGAAGAAAATTCAAGTGCTATTTTCAGGGCATATTTTGTACAAATTCTGCTGCCATCTGAGGCTCACTGTATAGGGACGTTTTGAGAAGCTTATCAGCTCTGATCACCTGCACAATGGTGCTGCCACACAAAGAAGCTGTCTACCAAATTTACTTCATAGTTATTTGCCGTTCTTCTATACTGTGAGCCGTAAGAATAAGAATAAATGGAATTCCCAATTTCCAAAGTCAAAGACACATGAATTGATATTGCCCACCAAAATGCAGTGAGACTAAATCAATAACATCTGCAATAAGGCATAATGAAGACAAAATTATATCTCAGCTTTCCCAAACAGCTGCGAATCTATTTTTAATGATCCTCATTTTTGGCAGTCAGCTAAATAACTTTTAAAATGTCCTCAAAAATGCATTGCTAAGTAGATCAGCAATGCAGAACAGTGAAATTCCATTAATTGCAGCTTCTTCTGTGTGGTCTGTAGTACTTGGCATGAAAATGCCCTCACTCTATAACTAGACCAGAAAACATTTGCAGCACCCTATGGTAGTTAGAAAAAAAAGAAGTGGCTTTAAATAGGTGTCTTAAAGAATAATGCAGTGTGACTGCAACCACTGATTTGCATTTTTTTTAGGTAGGGTTTTTAAGGAAACTTTATCTGTTTTCACAGCCTTGCTCTATCATTCAGTGGTCCTGCTCTGTATGATGACAGCTTTGTACACTGATAAGCGAGCTCCTGGGCTTGGCCTCTTGGGCTTTCAGCATAGCTTCTCAGCCTGAAAGAGCCAGCTTTCCCCCAGCACCAATGGAGTTCATCACAGCAAGATACAACGTGGCATTTTAAACCTCAGCATGA
Source organism: Toxostoma redivivum (assembly GCA_013397375.1). NCBI lineage: Eukaryota > Metazoa > Chordata > Aves > Passeriformes > Mimidae > Toxostoma > Toxostoma redivivum. Next base: position 37,876 of record VXBI01007035.1, on the reverse strand, counting down.
TGTGTATTTTTCTTAAGACGTAGAGTATACAGTAACAGTGAAGGTGATGAAAGGGAGTGGTAGACAGAGAGGTGTATTTGGTTATTCTTTGTACTAAGTCACGAAGGTCATGCTCATCTAGTGTGAACAGTGTCTCCTGGCAAGGCAGAAAACAGCGTAAAAGGGCTCCCCATGGGATCTGCTCATGATGATGCTGTGCAGTGTGAATCAATGACGTTACTATGGGCTGTGATTATTACTCTTCTTGCATGGTGATTTGAATGACACTGACCTTCTAGTTTGCTGAGGTTTTGTCTTCCTTATACCTAGCAATGAAATTCCTGTGTACCAGTTATGTCTGGTACAAATTAATTGATCTTTTGTTCTCAGCTCATCCCATTGTTTCACAAGCTCCATGCTTCTTCCCTAGAGAATGTACATTCCAAAAATTAATCTCCATGTTGCTCTTTGGAAGCCTTTAGGTGACTTTTCAGGACCAATGTGATATCTTCAGTTGGTTTCACACCTTGGGAAAGGCTGGTGGTGAGGCCTGACACTACAGTGCACTCACAGCAACAGGGTTGATGCAATGGAGCAGGTTTGTCTTACATATTTATCTCAAAGATCACAGCAGAATAAATATATTCTTTGCAGAGTGGGAGGCAACATTAATCTCTGCAGTCTGTTACTCAGAATCCTTGATGCCTCTCTCTTCTCTGTCTCTAGATTTCTAAGTGTTCTCTTTGTATGTTTGGAAAGCAGTTGCTATGCTCTACACTGATTAGGCCATTTAAAGAGTGACCATATGGTACTGCGTTGTGTGGATTCTGTATTTGATAATGTGAAATGCAAGTTTTCCACTCTTCTAATAAGCAAAAATAGCATAAGCATATGTAGTTGTATTCTCCACAGCTTCTCATGGATGGGATACTTTTAATCGACCTTTAACAACTGATAAGATTACCCAGCAACTGAGCCTCTGTCCTCCTCAATCATTCCTTCAGAATGACTAGATAGGATTACCTGTTTGTTCTCTGGAGTACAGAACTGCTCTTCCATGCCTCCCTCACCTCACCAGTCTGCCCTCATGTCAGCCTGAATCCCAGTTTTCTTTTGCATTTTATTTTTCTGTTTACTAGTAGCAGATTCCTCTGCGAACCTATCACTGTGTCTCTCCGTTTCACTGTGAGTAACTATGATGCTGCAATTTGTGATAAGTCAGTCTTTTTACAGGAAATTAAAAATTAATGCCCTGAAATTCCTGCACAAAAATGCAACCATCTAACTGGAAGGAGAGCCTATTGTGTATCAGTGGAGAATGATAAGTGGAGTAGCTGGAAGGAGAGGAAAACAAAACTATTTAAAGACATCAGGCTGTATATATGATCACTCACAGAGGAGCGATACAAGGTATAGTCCATGAATCAGAGGAGAATCCCATCAGCACTGGGGAATTTTAATGAAGAACATGAAATTCTCATCATGTCTAAACCAGAAATTAACATGCATTAACATTTTTCTTCCCATGGCTCTCGCTGCCAGCTTCAGCTATTTTGAAATATTTGGGGCCAAAGCAGGAGCAAATCTCTAGAGGGAAGAAAGCTATTAACATCGCCAATAGTTCACAACACAGCTTTGTTTCTTGAAAGGCACAGACACGGCAGGAGGTGCTTCGTGCAGCTACATGATGGCTGGGCAACTTTGAAATAATGGCCCCTGGGGCCCTGAGCCTACAAACCATTTCTCATGTGACCCAGAGACCCCTGGTCTGTGTCAGGGCTCCTCGTGAGAGCCAGGGCTTGCCGGGTGCCTCCTCCTCCTCGCTGCGGTCGGAAGGAAGCCGCAGTGACCTGACAGAGTCCAGACCAGGTTGAGAAAAATCATTTTAGTAGATGGGCTGCACAGTCCAAGTGGCTTTTTATTCATGACTAGGCCCGTGGTCATGCTATGTGCCAAAGAAATGTGGTCCTTTGTGGTTTTTTGGCAAAATGGCTTCAACAGACACTTCTCTGCTGCATCCATGCTCAGTGCAGCTGAAAAGAGATGGGGGAATAGTGAAATGCAAGATAAGGTGATGATAAAGAGAGAGTGGATAAAACAGGAATTCTTTCATTTAGTTATTTTTCCATAATTTCCTACCAATCTTAGCAACAAATCTGAGGGAATGCAGGGGACCATTAGGCTCAGTATAGTTAACTATTTAATATCAGAATGGCAAAGTATCTCCAGTAATGCATGTGCTCTATCTTGACACACCAGAGCAGTTAATTTCCATAGGGCAGATAGCTATAAAGGGTGCAGGTGGATCACATTTTTATCTTAATTGCTGTGAATGTTCCCCCATATTTGCCCTTGTAAGCAAAACATGCAGACGTCCTGTTCATCAGGTCAAAATTAACAATAATATACTGCTGGTTGCAAGTCAGTAAATAAAGAGGAGTTAAACATGTGACATGGATATGCCCACCAGAGATTTATATGTAATTTACAAAGTAAATTCACAAAAAATGCCTGAACAAGTTTTATGCAAGAATATATGTGAAATTGCAGGATCAAAATTTTCTGTGTGGAAAATTGCTTCCCTCCTGTGTTTCAATGTCATACTCATATATAAAGGAGGCTCAAACCACTTAGTTCCTATTCCCAATCTAATGGTATAGTCTTGTACAATAATTTCCTTACCCAAAATTTTAAAAAGAGTGTGGGGAGAAAGTCTATTTTAATCTAGAGCTTTATTTTACCTTAAAAGTAAATTCAGACTCTACACCATGTCTTCAGTCCTGCTTTCTATTTGGTTATTCCATATAATTATACCCTTGATATTTAAAATATTTTCTTTTTCTGCATGACAGAAGCACATGATCATGAAGTAAGGGAAATATACTAATTATATGGGCAAGAGAAAATGATTGGAGGCGAAGTGGTGATACAAGCGGAATAACAGGAACCTATGGTTTAGCTGTATTAGGAATACCATTGTTTGTGGTTGGCAACAGATTTCCACTCTGTTCAGGAAAAATGTGATTTTTATTCTAGTGTTGTTTTTAATTTTGAGTACTCAAAAATTGCCTTATTGTACACCAATTGATTTAACTGTGTTTATCAAAAAGATCAGGTACTTGGGTTTACTTTGATTGCAGAATTTGTGCTGGCAATCAACATATATTTGCCCTTTTTTGGCTTTAATTTAGGACAACCACTATGATTACATGTCAAAATATCATGCTAGTAACATGTCACCAAAACACCTGGTGAAGCTGGAATGGTCGTGTAATCAAAAATTTCATGATTTAAAACAATATTAAAATAAAATAACTGATGCTTAGTACTGCTAAGAGGAAGGTTAAGTGTGATCTACCTATAAGATTGTGTGTTGTTTAATAAGAATAATAACTACAAAGCAGTTCAGAATATCTGTGTTCCTTCGTATTTCTGCTGGTAACCCTGTGGTTAAGTCAAGCAATGATTGATTTTAAGAGAATTATAGCTATTATAAACTGTAATCAGCAGAGGATGAGAATAATTATGCAGAGAAAGGGGGAAAAAGCTGAAACATGGCTGAGCAATATTCTGATTGATGGCAAAGTCATTTCCTGGCTGTTAATGACTGATTTTTCAACAGTCAGCACAAGCGCTAAATCTGTGGGGGCAAAGGGAAAGGAAGGGTTGTGTTAGACAGAAAACTACTGTCCTCAGCTTACCATTTTCATTAGGAATAGAACAGGCTTGGAAAAACCTGCAGACCATCGATCAAGACCATTTCTGTGTGACAGGACTGCAGCTTGGGGTGAGCATGTTTGGAAATGCTGTGGGTTGTGTTCTTGGTTTGCTCTACAAGCACACAGTGGGCCTTCATCCCCTTCTAGGTCCTGCTTCTCCAAACCCCACCAAAACAACACAGAGAGGGCTAGTTTGGGGGTATTACAAGGCAGCACATATGACAGGAATCCTGTCTCAGTGGGACATTCACACAGACTATTTGATCTGAAAAGTTTTCCTTTGATGAAATCTCAGTTGACCTATCAGTTGTATTTCGCTCTTTGGTATTCTCAGCTGAAGCGAGTACCAGTCTCTCCAGCACTAGGCTGGTCAGATGTTACCCCTCATGTCCTGTCTGCCATGCTTCCCTCCTCGATAGCTTACATCTGCTCCCCTCCTGCCCTCAGAGCTCTCTTGTTTTGCTCTCAGGAGAAAGGCATGTCCCCTCCAGAAAGGCTAATTACCTGCTCCTGCCCATTTCCGCTTGCGTGCACATGTGCTGGCGATATGCACACAGCACTGTGGGGGGTGGGATGCTGAGCAAAAAAACAATCTCTCTGATCTGACACGAGTCTCTGAAGGAATGTCTGCATGTGTGTTTTCAAGCCCTAAAATAATTCTAATTTCTATTTTATGCTACATGAGGTCATGGAGTGGACAAGTCTAGAGAACAGTGGGCTTCAGTTGACAGTTGTGTACTCTCTAAACTGTGACACTTTCAAAAAAGAGACTAATTTATCTTATCAACCACAACCATAAAATAGGGTAAGGGATGGAAATAGATTAGAACCCATAAAACTGAGGGAAGCAAGACAGCTGCCATCCAGACAGGGACAGACACTGCCCTGTGGGGTCCTGTTGACTTTGAAGAAGCTTGTGGATCGTTCACTGCTGACTTCATGAACAGTGTCCTGTCATGCAAGCTCTCCCATTAGGGTTTAGCATCCAGAGAAGATCCAGAAACATGCTTGTACAGATTCCCCCTTCTCTCTCAGTGCAAAGATGATGCAGGTCCTGGATTTTGAAAGCTGGCTGTATCCCAAAGTGCACTGCTTTCCTGCAAACCTGCACCAACCATTTTTATAGGCAGCTTTCCATCTGTTCAGGGACTTATGTCTACATAACGCTTAGCACTTTCCAGCAGATTTTGAAATGCCACAGAAAAAAAAACGGGTGCTGGATTTTCAATTATTTACAAAAATCTAATTTGTCCAGAGTTTTTATTCCTGATTCTAAACTATGTAATACCATCTTGATATGGGTGCTGTCTCACTAATTTTAGTGAAGTTGTACCAACTGGTGAAAGCAGATGGAGTGAAGAATGCAGTTAGCAGCTGTATCTCCTCCCAACAGCGGGTCAAATGCATCTCAGCAGCCAAAAGTACAAGAAAAGAAGGGAGATCAGCAGAATAAATGTTAGAAACATAAAACGTCTGTAACTCAGACTTGATAGCGTTGGGATTCTTCATTAGAGACAGTAAAAGAGACAAACAAACAGAGAAGGAGAAAGAAAAATTACTTACAAGCAGTGTAACAGTAGAGTAAAAAATAATTCTGCTGTCACTCTTGGAGGCTCAGTGAAGAGATTGCTGCTTTTCTTTTCTGTAACTCCTCAGGCAGTGCCTCTGAAACCTCTGCTGTGCCACAGGACTCTACAGAACATTGTCCAAAGATGGGACAGAAGACCCTCTCTTTTTCTCCATGCCAATTTACTAGTAACTTAAATCTCCTTTTAATAAACTCTTTGAAGATGCTGCAAAGATTTGTATGAATGTAGTGGGTGGCAGATTTCCTTTCCCTTTTTTTCTTTCTTTTTCATTCTTGTGCTCCTTATGGGGATGTCATCTCGGGGTATATTGAGCTATATGTGAGTCACAGACAACTTACTGAACCCTGTGGTTTGAATAACTCTTTTTTTAGTAGGCAGGAGGAACTGTGCTGGCTAGGATTTGTGTGCTGCAGTTTGTCTCCTTGCTGTATATTGGTCCAGAAATTTTCTTTACTAGTGTGAAGTATATTTGCAGCAGAGACTTGGAGGAAATCACGCCTAGCTGGAAGTGCATGGATAGGCCACTTGATTTCAGTTAGTATGTTTAGTAATCAGCATGTGCTTAAATTTCTTGCTGAATCTGTGGAGGTATTGGGTGATACTGCTGTAGATTGCAATTTTCTGGCAACAGGGAAGACTAGGCAACAAGACTACCCATTTCCCATGTCATCCTTGGTGGCTGCAGCATAGGATGGAGGTGGGTTCACCTTGTCCCCGCAATCCACATGACCTGGGCACAGCCACTTCCTGCTGGAATTTCCAAGTTCCACCAGTGAAATGAGCATGCTGATGTGTTCTGTGCATCATGCACCTGCATACCCACAATTAGACAGAGGTAACCAAACCCATCGAGCCTTGCAGTCGCTCCCCTCATGAGCAGTGATATGTTTCTTCTTTGTGCCCCTGCTGAGACATGGGCAGAGTCACAGTTCAGGTGGTGCACTGAGGATAGAGTGGGAAGAGGAATGAGGTTTCAGTGGCATTGCATTGTTGGAAGCCCACTGCCTTTCAGGGAAGGCCTTGGGACAGCTGATGGCTGCCATGGTTAATGCTGGCAGGCAGTGGTTTCCACCAGGTCCTCTGCTTGTTGCCTCACTCAGCAGGAGTTTTCTTTGTCATAATCCACTTCCTGGTTTTGGTCTGGACTAGACACATTTCCCAACTCACGTCCCTTATTTCATTTCTAGGAAATGGCCAGTAAGGTATTTCCTTCTCAACTCCAGCCACTTGCAGGTCCCTGCATTATCTGGTGGACTTCTTGAGACTAAACAGGTCTCACTGGATCTGGATGCATGGTTAGTTCTGTCCAGTCAGAAAGTCATAGATCTACTCAGGCATCCAAACAAGGGCATAAGAAGTTAAATTTAGGCCTCTTTTTCTCCCTGATTTGAAAACAGTGGCTCATGTTGGGAAAGTTTTAGGTAAGCTGTGGGTATAAAATGTTTTACAAACCAGACCCATAAACTGGTTTGAGCCAAAGGTGCCTCTGGAAGCCAGAGGGTGCTTGCCAGCAGAGCTGGCAGGCATTGCCAGCCACCATAGAGTTCTGTACTCTGGATCTTATTGACTGAAAACTGGATGAAGAGCTATGCATGAAAGACACATCTCTTTCCTGGGAAAGGGCAGCTTAGTGCTTGCACATCGAGCACAAGAGCAGCAAGCTTGCTGGGGTTTGTTTTCCTTCTCTCCTCCTTTTCAAAAGGAAATTGTGAGTCACGGTCCCAGCAATCTGTAGCATAACAACACGGATGGCTGGATCAACACACAGGCGAGCAGAGGGCCATGGAGCAGGGGTGGGCTGGCAGCCAAGTGCCCCTGCCTGAACAAATGCAGCCCGTGGAACTTGGACATCCAACCTCTCTGGATGCCAAATGTATTCGCTGGGTAAATGAGGCAGCTGGGTTGTTACTTTTCAGGAAATGGCACAGGAAGAAGACTCCTACAGTAGGTGACAGGCAGAGAAGCTGTCATGGGTAAATGCACTGCAGCTCTGTGCAGAAGTCCAGCTTGCCAGACATTTTACTTCACCCCATGCATTCCACTACTGCTTGATGTTTCTCCAGCTTGACCTGCTCTTTTCTTGCTCAGTGAGCAAGTTTCTTGCCAAGATTTTCTCAAGAGTGCCCTCAGACAACAAATCAGTTTTTTCTCTTACACAGGGTCTTTCTCACCGTTAAAAAGCCTTTTATGTCACAAATGCAGCTTCCCACTGGCACCACGCTTCAAGAAGAGACACATAAAAGTGAAGTCAGGAGATAACACCCAGTGTAGTACAACGAGGGCACCAATGTGGAGACATTTTTGCTTTTTTAAAAAAAAAAATCAAATAAATTCTGTTCCATAAAAGTGACAAGAAGCCAATTTAAAGAGAAGGAAAAACAGTTCCAGAATGAGTCACTGCTCTATAAGTTCTGTAAACTACAAAAAAGAAAAAGCTGTATCCTCTTGGCAGCACACAGCTTAGTAAGCAGCCTACAGCACAAGCTGGGAGACAAATTACCNATCCCATCCCATCCATCAGTACTGAAATTTGCTGTCTCCCTCTGCTGGTCTGGGTTTTACCCTAGCTTTTTAGGCTAAATCTAGATCACCTCATGGGAGCTAGCCTATCTTTGTCTGTTTGACCACAAGAAATGTGCACAAGCCCAGCAACAATTCATGAGTCCAAAGGAAGGCCCAGTGAGTGCCCTACTCATGGAATTCCACTTCATCTTTAAGCCTTTATCCCTCAGCATTCATAGAAGGTTTTAAAAACACCATACTGAAAAGAAGCTTGGATCTGATGTATTTACGTCTCTGGTGAATTAGCTTTTCCTCAGATCCTTTAGCTGCAGAGAAGAAGTGCCATGTTTGCAGTTTTAATTTTGGATGGCCAATGGCAAGATCGTTAAAAAAATATTTCTAACACATATATTTGCACAATGAAAGCATCTAATTCAGCCAAAAGAAGCAGGGAAACCACTCCTTTGTACAGCTTTTTACTTTTTTCTTTTTTCTTGTTGAAGTGACAAAACACATAATAAGTTACATCTGACTTGGTGAAACTTTGCATGTACAAGAGTTGGCTGGGAAATGCACTTTATCTGAACTTTGTGGCCAATGGCCAAGCTAAATAAACCCAATTAATATTAATTTCCCTTACCCCTTCCATCCCTTCCCTGGTAAATAGAACCACCTCTGGGATTTCTAATGGTAAGTTAGCCTTGCAGCATCTGGTTTAACTTGGCTACTATATTGACAAGATGTTTTTCTACTTTGAGTCTATTTTCTCTTTTTTTGTAAACTTATAAAACTTCAGATCCTTACTACATCCCTGTAACTTTTTGGTCTCTTTCAGTTCATGCCTAGGCATAAAAGCAATCTAATACAGCTTGGGAGATGTGACTTAAACTGTAAATATTGTTATGCTTAAAAGCCTTGGGGTAGTGTGTGACTTGAATGGATATGAAGATATTTAGCAAATATATCTGTGTTCTAAAGTAGAAGGAATAATTTAGTACCCATTCAACACAAAAAATTAAGCCATGCTGCAGCCATGTCTCAACATTAGCTCTGTTACTTCCAAAAGTGTTCTTAAGAAAGAGAATTCTAACTTTAGTGGGTTTTATGAAAAGATGTTTNCGAGGGCACCAATGTGGAGACATTTTTGCTTTTTTAAAAAAAAAAATCAAATAAATTCTGTTCCATAAAAGTGACAAGAAGCCAATTTAAAGAGAAGGAAAAACAGTTCCAGAATGAGTCACTGCTCTATAAGTTCTGTAAACTACAAAAAAGAAAAAGCTGTATCCTCTTGGCAGCACACAGCTTAGTAAGCAGCCTACAGCACAAGCTGGGAGACAAATTACCTTCTTTGGTTTAAAGCAAGCACTAATACAGCAGATAGGATATGGATGCCAACTACAGAGCCACTGGAATCATGAACACCCATTCCATCCCATCCCATCCCATCCCATCCCATCCATCAGTACTGAAATTTGCTGTCTCCCTCTGCTGGTCTGGGTTTTACCCTAGCTTTTTAGGCTAAATCTAGATCACCTCATGGGAGCTAGCCTATCTTTGTCTGTTTGACCACAAGAAATGTGCACAAGCCCAGCAACAATTCATGAGTCCAAAGGAAGGCCCAGTGAGTGCCCTACTCATGGAATTCCACTTCATCTTTAAGCCTTTATCCCTCAGCTTTCATAGAAGGTTTTAAAAACACCATACTGAAAAGAAGCTTGGATCTGATGTATTTACGTCTCTGGTGAATTAGCTTTTCCTCAGATCCTTTAGCTGCAGAGAAGAAGTGCCATGTTTGCAGTTTTAATTTTGGATGGCCAATGGCAAGATCGTTAAAAAAATATTTCTAACACATATATTTGCACAATGAAAGCATCTAATTCAGCCAAAAGAAGCAGGGAAACCACTCCTTTGTACAGCTTTTTACTTTTTTCTTTTTTCTTGTTGAAGTGACAAAACACATAATAAGTTACATCTGACTTGGTGAAACTTTGCATGTACAAGAGTTGGCTGGGAAATGCACTTTATCTGAACTTTGTGGCCAATGGCCAAGCTAAATAAACCCAATTAATATTAATTTCCCTTACCCCTTCCATCCCTTCCCTGGTAAATAGAACCACCTCTGGGATTTCTAATGGTAAGTTAGCCTTGCAGCATCTGGTTTAACTTGGCTACTATATTGACAAGATGTTTTTCTACTTTGAGTCTATTTTCTCTTTTTTGTAAACTTATAAAACTTCAGATCCTTACTACATCCCTGTAACTTTTTGGTCTCTTTCAGTTCATGCCTAGGCATAAAAGCAATCTAATACAGCTTGGGAGATGTGACTTAAACTGTAAATATTGTTATGCTTAAAAGCCTTGGGGTAGTGTGTGACTTGAATGGATATGAAGATATTTAGCAAATATATCTGTGTTCTAAAGTAGAAGGAATAATTTAGTACCCATTCAACACAAAAAATTAAGCCATGCTGCAGCCATGTCTCAACATTAGCTCTGTTACTTCCAAAAGTGTTCTTAAGAAAGAGAATTCTAACTTTAGTGGGTTTTATGAAAAGATGTTTTATAGGATGGGTGCTATGAAGATGAGCTGAAGTTTGTATTTATTATATTCTGTGCAAAGTTTGTTACCATAATAGCTGAGCAAAAAAAACACAGATGTGAACTCTCAGTGTGCTACCCCCCTGTTTTTCTCATAGAAATCTTGTACCTTGAGACTCCAAAATCTTTTGTCTCTGTGCACCAAGAACTGGACCTGACTTGCATGATTTGGAAAGCAGCTTGTGCACTAGCAAACATGCTTTCAGGATGGAGTTAGCATTTTAGTAATTCTTCAGGTCTGGCTGAGGCTGGGAGCCATGAAGCTTCCAGTGCCTATGACATCCACCTCTGGGGCCACTTTGCCAAACTTGTTCAGTCTGTTGCCACAGCTGGGACTAGGATACAATGTGAAAGAGAATATTGTTGATGTTAATACAAGATGTTAATGAAATACTCTTGATGTTAATGAAAGAAAAGGAAGATGAAGGGGCAAAGCTGATGAAAGAGGAGAGAGGAGAAACTCGTTCAGAAACTTCAGAACCTTGTTGATTTGTGTGACCTGGGGAGCCAAGACATACAGACACGCTGTGGCAGGCATGTACCAGCACAGTGATGTGCTCTGAATAAACTTAGTTCCCATGGGGACACAAGAATGGTTGCAAGGTCACCCCGAAGTCTGCCCATCTGGTTGTGGTCTTCATCTGAGCATGGCCAAGAGCCATGTGTGAGGACAAGGCAGACATAGCATGGTCCTCTGGAGAGCCCTGCCAGCACCCCTCAGTCTGCACAGACCACTGTCTGCAGACAAGATAAAACTTCTGTTTTTCCCCTGTAGCTGCTTTTTCTAGACTGTTAGTTCGTGGAAATGGCATATACCACACTGTGCTTGATCAGAGTTCTCTTCTTTAGGGGAGACACTGGTGACTGTGTTTAGCCTTGTTGTAAGTGGTTGAAATAACAAACCCGGTGAAGCCACAAACCCACTTCATGTGCCAGAGCCCTATGGTAAAATGACTGCAGAGCTTTAAAAATACAGCTCAGAAAATGGAAAGCTTCTGCCACATACAGAGCACTCCCTAAAGCCATTGACTGCTTCGGATTGAGTTAGAGATAAATTTCATGCATAAAAGGGAGAACTAGATTGCTATAGAGGATGCCTGCATTTTCCATAGAGGGAATTTATACTTTATCTAATAGCTGTGAAATGAAACCCTTTTGCAAACCACCCTGTCCAAACACTGAAGGGCTTTTTTTGCAAAAGGACAGAGCATCTGCAGAAGCTGTCAAGAATTGATATACCTTTGCCTCAAGTCAAAGAGTAACGTATTGACTCTCAATGTGATTAGGATGGACTTTTGCCCAGAACAGGAAAATTGGTTCTGAATGAAAATTGCTCTCCAGAAGTAGCTCTTTTTTAATGATGCTATTATTATTTTATTTTAATGTAATTAGGGTTATGTTCTTAGATCATAATTGTCATTGTTATACTTCCCTTAAGTCAGCATAGCATTACATTTAGTGGTCTTAGTAATGATGCAAAAGGGTTGTGAATCTCACCTGCCATGGATAGAGCCTTCTGTTTCTACATAATTTGGTTGTGCTTGGAAAAGAAATTGTCCTTGAGGTGCCTCAGAAAGGTACTGTCTTGATCATGATAATTACCTGAGACTGAAAAACCATCTGGTTAAAATCAGGTCTTCTTACATGCTTTATGTACGGTCTTTAAAACATAGTATTCCTTTACCCCCCTGAAAAATTAGAACAACTGACCTGCTTAAGCATTTTCCTAGTAATATTATTCAACAAATTGTTTTTTAATAGCTGCATTGGGCAATGAACTATTTGAGTTGAGCCTGCGGTGACCATTTCCCTGCAGCATTGGGATGTTGGATAATGAATCTCTCTGTTCCAAGGACCTTGGGAGCCAGGGAAGGGTTCACCAGACAGGCCCAGAGGGTACACTGCTAGGTGTATTTTAATGTCTTGAAGGCAAGCAGCATAGCAGGATGCTGTGGAAAAGCTGACCTTCCTGTCTTGAGAAATAAGGATGCCATAAGTGATAAAAGAAAACCCCCTCTGTGTTCCTTCTCCCTCTCAGTAATGCTGCAAGAAACAGCCTAGCCTTTAATTTAATTTCAGTCACTCATGCATTTTTTACCCATGACATCACCCTGAAGTGATTAGGAAATTATATCCAGGATGTGAACTCAAGCAGAAGCTGATGGACTTTTCACTGTGTCACAAGGAACAAGAAATGAGGTGGGTCCAGCCATTTTTCAACAGGTCTCCCAGTGGGTGTTTGTGTCCCATGCCACACTTGGGCTAATCATCTTTCAAGTTGCTCCATATCAGATCAACTGGAAAGGAGACCCCAGCCAGTGTGTGAGGATCAGTCTGGCTGGGGAAGCAAGCAAAGGGATAACATATTTGAATGACAAGAACAGTGAGGTGCTATAGCAACCCAGGTGAGCAAAGATCAGTGATGAGTTAACCTGAAATAGAATCTACTTTGGTATAACTCCACCATGACCTCTTCCTTCAAAAATATGCCCATTAACTTAGTTCTGAAGTAAAAGAAAATCAAAAGGCATTTTAATTTCTCCAGAGGAAGAAGATTAGGAAAAAAAATCTGAATTCTCACACTTTTCTGCTGTGATAACATCTGTAGCTCCCACAATGTGTTTGGAGATAGTGTGACTCTGTCAGCAGAAGATGCTGCCAGCCACTTTGAGAAATGCCTGGTCAGGTTTCTATCATAACTCACTGTCTTGTAAATATGTTTAATTTCTGTTTTAGCAGAGACTGTCTTCTAGCAGAAATACAGAGATTTGTGCATTTATCCTTCATAGAAATCATAATGCTTCTGGAGCTTACAGACAGGCATTACAAATACCTCCCTCCAAGCCTCACTCTCAGCGAAGTTCATTGTCATCTGGCAGCAGAAGACATCAATCACTACTCAGAAGCACAGGCTAATGTTTCGAAGCCAGGCAGGGCTTGTATCTGCTTCCCAAATAGCTTACCCTATCAGTTCTTTTTATTGAGATTGATTCCCCATATTTTGCTAGTTTGAGGAGATAGTCCATTTATATTTATCTTGTACTGTAAAGCTAATAATCGACATTGTTACTGTAGTTATTTTATGAGCCAATTTCTTTGTACCCAAGGGTGTTTTTATTACTCCCCTTTTGGCCTTTCCTTCAGAGTACTGAAAGTATACAGTGAAGGGGGAAGAACTGTTGTACAAACAAAATTCATTGGTTGATTATTATTATCACTTTGTTTGTATCACACTTCTGCTTTGTTTCTCTTGTTCTGCCTAGAAAATAAACCATCCATGCAAGTTAGAGGCAGCTTCAGTTTAATTTCACATTCTTCATATCCTCTGTGTGAAATAAAGAATAGCCAAGATGCTGTGTCTCACGATATTTGGTGACAGGGCTGTTGCAATGAGTATTATGAGGAAGCAAAGTTGGCCACTGCAGCCACTCTCAACCTGCCAAGGAAATTTCCTATGCTACAAATATTTCCCCAAGAAAAGCCACTGCTGGTGGAGTGAAGCAAATATGGTAACAGAGAACTGGATGGGGACAGACTAGCAGATACTCTATTTCTTACTCTCTGCATTCAATTTAGCATCAGTTTATGCCTGCAAAAAATGATATCGGAAATTTCAGGTTAATAATAAGCTATATCAGAGAACTTAATGACTTTTCTGTCAGGCTGAATCTTGCATAGATGCATAAAAGCATTTGTACCTTCAACTTGTTATGGGAGATGACATATTTACAGAAGGAAATTTTCATCCAGAAAATTAGGAACTGAACATGAGGCAAAATGGCATAAAGCTGGTGTCTCATTTCATTTCTGACAGTGAGTCTGTAGGCTGATGACATCTGTACTGCTAGGATTACTCTGAAGTTGTCTTAAAACACACGATCCAGTGGAGACTGACAAATACCTTCATTATTGCCAATTAGTGCAGAATAGTATGAAAGATGAGCCAATTGCCTGGGCCTGGAGGCTCCTCCAGTGTGTGAATTGATGGTGTCAGTCAGAAGAAACTCCAGATTTCAGAGCCAGGAGGGGCCACTAGATCACTGAGTCTGACTTCTTGAATAACACAGCCATTACTTTTACTCTGTTACTTGTATCTTCATAATATCTGCCTTCTCACAGATGGATGATTAGGCAAGATAATGGGAAAACAAAGGGAAGCAGATCTGTCTTCAGAGACACAAACCAGCTACAGCCTTGGTACCCTGACACAGGAGCACACTGACACTTGCTGATGTCCTATCAGCCTCACAGCCTGGTGGGCAAGTCTGTCTAGGTCTCTTAAAATTTCAAAGAGACACTGTCATTCTGGGGGGAAAATACCCCACCTGAAGAATATTAAATCCTTAGTCAGTGCTGAAGTGTTGATATCTCTGTCAGTGTTGGCATTTTGGAGGCAGCATCCCCTGGGTGGAAAATTAGTCCTAGCCTGGGAACAGGACCTCAGAGAAAGTTCTCTCTGTAGCCTGTGATAACTTAGTGGACCTGTGTACATACTGTGAAGAGATTCTTACAGCTACTTATATAAGAAAATATAATTTCTTGAGAATAATATTTTTATAGATTCTTATATTCTGTAGTATTTAAGACAAACAGTAATTGTCACAGATGTTTTACACAGAACATGTCTTGGTCTCCTGAACCACTGTGGGTATCTGAGGGGTAGGTAAAGCAGTGTCCCAAGGGTGGAGCTAGGAAACCAACCCTCAGCTACATGTTGGGTTGCTAGTGGCTAATCCAAAGTCTTCTGCTATTCAGCCAAAAGATGAAACAGACAAGGAGGGATCCTCATAGCTTTCTAGGGACATTCTGAGTCTCCACAGATCAAAGAGGAACTGTAGGACTTTTGGATCCAACCTTATGTCCACTAGATGAGCTTGATGAGATTGGACATTTTCTCTTTCATCTCATGATGATTTATTCTGGGAAATTTTGAGTCTCTTTCTCTTTCCAGTAAATGATTGTCTTGGATGGGATTTCATCTGGAGTCACTCACCCCTTAGATAAAGCCACAAAATCCAACTAAATTAAATTTTAAACATTTTTTTCCTTAACACATTTCTGTTTATCAGTTTACATATTTTGTCAACTAATATTTCCTAGATAAAAACCTAAAACTAGCTTTAATGAGAGATACAGGGCACTTCTTAAAGTGCCGTAAATAAGTATTTTCCTTCCTTCTGGGAAAATATTTTTTTCCTAATGTGATTTTAAATTACTGAATTTCTTTAGTGGCTTAAATTACTCTGCAATAAAGAGTACATAATCTATATTCTCACCTAAAAGGAAACTTTCTATTCCCATTCTTATAATCTGAATTATCTTTTTTTTTTTTCCAAAGATATAAGTAAGAAGAAAGAAATGTCTTAGAGTATCTGAGTCAGACTATCCTGATGGGAGATTCCCATCTTTCAGTGGCTTTATAAAAGACAACATTTCTCACCTGAAGTTCAGGCACAGGCTATAAATCCAAGGTGGTGGAATTACATACTTTCAAGGGGAATCACACTCTTTCCATAAGAATCCTGCCATAAAATCACTAAGCTTTTCCCTGTGAGTTTTGCTGTGCCTAGGTAACCACATGACCAGCATGTGCCCACAACCAGCTGACAAGAGGACATTGTGAGCTCAGCTAATTTGTTGAAGCACAGATACCCAGGGCCCTTTGAAATGCCCTGGGCAAAGTGGGATGTGCCCACTGAGCTGGCAGATACAGCACAGGACCTGAGAGAGACTTGTGACCTTGAGGATAGGTTTGATACCCCAGGGTGTCTTAAATGAAAAACGTTGCCCACATTGATGCAATGTACTGAAGTTTGCATAAAACCTAAAGCCATCCCTGTCCCCTCTTGAGACACTCACCCACAGTCCCACGAGGCTACAGAACGCCTTGAAAATGAAGACCATAACAGCAGAGTTCATCAGCTCCAGCTCATGATGGCATTTCTAACATCTGGACCAATAACTGCAAGTGACTAGTGACAAGGAGACAACGGCTAAACATAATATCAACATTTTGTTAACCGTGTTTGCAAAATCAACCAGCCCCCTTCACCCCTTGCCCTCACTGCTGGAGCAGGAACTCCCCAGCGGAGGCAGCAGCCTGCCTGGAGTGGGGAAATGGCCTCACCATGGGGGGATCACGGCTCCAGACTCGCCCTCCCCGAGCTCCCCGAGGGCAGCCCGGGGTCAGGCACGGCCCCCCGGGCTCCCACTGCTTGTGCGGTTTTCGCCGCCGCCGCTCTGCGCCAGCCGCCGGCTGAGGTCTGCAGATTCCCCCTTCCTGCCCTGACATTCCCTGCTGGGGTTTGCACTGACCAGCGCTGGCCGTCGCGAAGTATCCGTGCTATTTCTGAGCGGGGGATTTTCTGTTGCTGTAGCTGCGTGCAGCAAATGTGATGCTTGGATGGAGCTATCCATGCTATGCTCACCCAAAGACACCAAGCCATTCTGATTAGGGATTGCCCCAGCATCATGTTGTTCTGGCAGGAACTTTTTTTTTAATTTTTTTTTTTTTTTAATGTTCTCCCAGAAGAAATTTAGTGTCCTCTCACTTGTCCTATTCAGGGGAATTTCACAAAATTTCATTCTAGCCTATCCACGGCCATGACAAGAATAGCCATCTCAAAAGATGGTGATGCAGGGCAGTGTTGATTCTCAGTCTGCTAGAGGCTGAACCTTCAAAATCCAATGCCAAAAGAGACATCCTTGCCTTGGCATCAACTGATCATGCAGGAGAGGATGCAGCCACTACCGGGGGAGATGCTGTGCAGCTATTTAACTGGTAGATGTGATGATGGAGCATGCTGGTCGTGCTCTTTATCCTGCCTTTCTCTTGGATAGACCATATTTGTGTGTGCGTGTGTGTGTGTACAGGTGCACATTTGCTGGGTACATTAGGGGATATGATCAGAAAATGAACTAGTATATAATAGGAATAACAGGAAAGTATTAAAATTTGCTAATATTGTGGTACAGCTACTTAACTTTCTTCAGTTACAGTTTACACTTTCACTTTTCCTAGTCAGCCAAATTTCTGTGGTAATTAATGTACTGAAAAAACGTTTGGGTTTGATGTAGTGCTTTGATTTTAGCCTTAATGCATAGTCTTGGCTTATCTAACTATTTGTCTGGGGTCTTGTGAATCTCTGCAGCAGATTGATGCCTCTTCAAAGCCATCTGGAAGAAGATCTACCCACTCTTTTTTTCCTCTGCTCTTTTAATTGGGACTGCTGGCTGGCTCTGTGTATCAGAGCAGTACAAAGGCTGAGAAAACAGAGAGGTCTTACACTGAGCCATTCGAAAGGGCAGTAGGAGACGTCATCCATTTTGTGTATAGATATGTTTAGATAGATGTGGAAGCCATGAGAAGTGGGTGCCTTGACAGGTTACTTTTCAAAGACTGCTGATTTGCAATGACCTCTGACTGCTCTGAAAACAGCTGAATTCTGCAGACTCTGGTAATCTGAGATAGAAACTGTTTTGAAGTCGGCTGGGTGTAAAGAGTCTATTGCTGCCCGGGTCTCTCAATACCACAAGGAAAAGTAGAGCAGGGGAAAAAAAGGATGCTATAGCTGGAAACTCCCTTGTCTGATTTTGTATGGGACAGCTAGCTCTGTTTGCAGGACAGCACCTGGATGAAAATCATGCACTTCTATGCTCAGAAGTTTTCAGTCCCCCCAAAACCAGCCATGGACTCTGGAATGTGTGTAAAAATATCTTGTTCCTCACTACATGATGCTTCCCTGTTCTGTGGAAGCCTCATATAAATGTATTTCAAATGCACAGCATGTTGTATACCATGCTGTAGCCTCAGTTATATAAAATACAGACTGTATAGGGAAAGGTAGGAACATCACTGTTTTCTCTTACACTATCTTATAGATTAAAATTATCAAGTCAGCATAATTCTTCCCAGCCTCTACTGTGGAGTTACCTTTCTATCAGATGTAGAGGTCTGAAGTTCCATGTTTTAGGAAGTTAAAGTGGCCAAGTATCTATGCTAATTTTCTTATCTCTAACCCATCTGATTTAATAAAAGCCTCACATGCATTTTTAAGCTTGAAGAATATTCCTAGAGCTGCTACAGTATTTTTTGATGCTGAATCATTAACAACAGGAGACACAACTTTGATTTTAAATGAGCGAGTTTACTTAGGACTTACAATGCCTTTTGTGAGGGTGACTGATTTCCTTCTCAATTTCTAAACTATACTTTAAAACAAGCAAACAAACTAAACCAAACCAAACCAAACCAAAAAAAAACCCCAACCAAACAAAACAAAAAAATGGAAAAGTCAAATGTCCTTTTAAGCTCCAGAAATCAGAAGGCAAATGAAAGAAATTGATAATTATTTATGGGGCAATTTTATGGTTTTTAAAGCCATCTCATAAGTTTGATTTTCATAATAGTGCATTCTGCTTGATTTGGATTGTCATTCCCTCTTTATATTAATTTCATATGTTAATAGTTTTACAGAAATATGCTGAGTGCCTAAAAGCAGCAGAGAAGATTGCTAACAAAACACCATAAATGTGTCTGAGATGATTAAAGCCCCTCTTTGCAAGCAGGAAATTTTCATTTCTGCAATTGTCTCTGGTGTAAAAATCTCCCTCCAGCCCCAACACTTTCTGTTCACATGCAGATCCCAAACTGGAGTAAGTAAATACAATCCCATTCACTTTTTCAGCTATTCTGACCTTTGATAGTGGCATATATAATCTACATTTTAAAATACAGATATTTATTTTCTGCTTCAATAAGAGCAATTCTTAGCCATGTTTCTACAATACTTTGATCTTATCTAAGAAAATGGAATCTAAAATTCTTGTTAAGCACATTGTTAATATTTTGGTCTCTTGTTAGTATAGAAATTATATCAGTATTAGATTTTAAACTTAATGGAAAGCTATGTTTAGAAAAAAAATCACTACATGGGAAATTTTGTTTGGTTTATATATCTTCACAGTTATTAATTTAAGGTGAAATACTTTTTTTAGTGCTGTTTTTAAACACCTAATATACACATCCAATTTTAGCATTCTGTACATTTATTGCAAATTTAGTTCAAAGATCTGAGTGGATTTACAGTTCAACTGCCGAAGTCCTTTATATAAATATGTACATAAATACACAGGCTATATCCCAGGAAAAAAAAAAGGAAAGAGCTTTATTCAGGATAAAGATCACTTTCATCCTGGTTTTTTATACTAAAAGCTAATTTTATAATTGTTAAAAACCAAAATAAATTAATTACTGACCTTTTAAGGGTGATTTCTAAGCATATGGGGATCATCTACATTTTGAAAGCAGTTGTTTTTATGACCTGAAGATCATACATGAAACACTGGGATTTGAGCTGCTTTCTCTAGGAAAAAAAAAAAGAAACAAGAAAAAAAGAAAGAAAGAAAGAAAGACCTGCTCCTTCTGGCTTATAAAATACTTCTTTTTTTTTCTTGCAGTGATTTATCATATTATAAAAGTATCATCAACAGATAATGGTCACATTCTCCAGCACATAACAAACATACATGCTTGTTACTGCCAACTGGATGAACGTGTACCTCCAGAACCATGATGTTCCACAGAAAGAAACATATGGAGATAGGCAGGACTTGTTAATTTGTTCTCAAAAGGATACAGATAAAAGCAGATGCTAAGGGGCAATAAATTACACTTTTTTTGTACATTTTCTTCTGTAGTTTTTTTTGACCCTCTTAGTTGACATAGAATTTCCTTTGCGGCATTATTTATTGCCAGCCCTGTTGCTAGGCTGCCTGGGAGGGCAAAATGGAAAACTTTGTGGAGTGTACTTGGAGAGTGCTCTTTTAAAGCAGATGATTTGTGAATAAGTCTTGGAGAGTTGGGAGTGTATTTTAGAGATGTTAGCTGTCTTGTAGTGGTCTTTTACACAGTGAATGAAAGACTCTGGAAAATGTTGCTTATATAGGGAATGTTTACCAAGATGTTTCTCATCAGTATATATGGCTATACTCTTCTCAGCATAAAGTTAGGCCCTCTGTTTCTCCACTTGAAGGCTGTATAAATGTTGGAGAGCAATATTTTGGAAAATGAATGTTAATTTTGGGTTTCTCTCTTCTAGGATTTTAATTCTTAGAGAGCAACAACACCACTCTTCAGAAAATCAGATTTTTACGAAGTATCTCAAGCCACACACCAAAATGTTGGGGGCATCAGAAACCATTTGTCACTTCTGAAAATTTTAGGGCTTGAATGACTGGCCTGGCATGTCCTTTGTCTTTTTAGAAAGGTTTTAATGGGAAATTTGCTTAATCTGGGTCTTGTATAAAACTACAGCCACCAAAGATGCTCAAAACTCCAAAAATATGTTCAGAACTCCTAAAAGCAA
Source organism: Toxostoma redivivum (assembly GCA_013397375.1). Taxonomy (NCBI): domain Eukaryota; kingdom Metazoa; phylum Chordata; class Aves; order Passeriformes; family Mimidae; genus Toxostoma; species Toxostoma redivivum. Next base: position 17,122 of record VXBI01007035.1, on the reverse strand, counting down.
ATAGTCAGGTCATGAGCACAGCTATATGTCATGTGTCCATGTATGAAATATATTTCTGTATGGACTTGATTGCATATAGGGACACAAGGAGGAAGAGCAGCTTCCAGTTCTGTGATATCCTGTGGGTGAGTGCACAGTCAGCTGGGAAGGGCTGAGGAAGGGATGCCTGTGAGGATGGGGCATCACACTGCTGCCCAAACCGTGCACTTCTCCTCCTCTTTCTCCCCCTACCAGCCAGGCAGCAGCTACAGAGAGGAGGGGTGAGGGAGGTGACATGGGAAGCCTGGGACAGGGGACAGCAGGAAGACTGGAGGCAGGGACTATGCTCAGAAGCTCTCTCTCCAGTGGTGAGCATGTAACCTGTGCAGAAATGCCTCTGTGGGACTGAGCTGCCAGGTGGGCTGTGGCATGTGAGAGATGGCTCCTGTTGGTTCAGCAACTGTGCTTTACACCTTATGCCCAGAGATTTGTCTACAACACGGGAGACAATATATTTCAGCATCAGACCTGTTTAGGAAAGATCCAAAGTAGCTCAATCATGCAATAAAGATTTGCTGCAAAACCCGCTGTTTCTTTCATATGCTCCCACATATTCCCATGTGGTGCTCCCTGCTGCCACCCACTCTGTCAGTCCCAGGTCACTGTCACCACAGTGGAACCTGTCACAAAAGGCTTGTGGGCCATGGCACCATCAGCCATGGTGTGCACAGGAGGTGTTTATGGTTCCCACTTGCCTGCCCAGCTGGATGTTTTGGGTTTGAATTATTATTACATTTTCCTTTTGTCTTGAAGAGGTGTAATAAATACGGCTTTAACTCTGTGGTAGTGAGTGCCTGCATTTTAGTCTTAGGGTTTTTTAGCTTCACAAGCATTATTCTTTCCTAAAAAAAGGTCACTTCTAAATACATGATCAAGCATCCTTCCACATATGTGTCCACATGTGCTCCCACACACACTATAATAAATAATTCCCCAGAGGGTAGCCCAAATCAGGTTAGTTGTAGTTTTGCTACTGTCTTCAGTATCAGATGTTTTAGGTGTCAGGGCACTTCCCCACTTTTGCCAGCAGCCAGCACACAGATTGAACATGTTCTCAAAATAGTCAGTGCAGTCCAACCCAACATGTCCATGCTATTTGTACAGGTGAGAAAGCAGTGGGGAGGCTTTACACATGACTAGGGAGGGAGAATGTTTTTATCTGTTTGAGCTCTGTTTTCAAAGTTGTACATGAAAAAAAGCACATGCAATGAAATATAGAAAATCCAACAGAACATCCAAAGGGGCATTCAGATGAATTGTATTAAATGGTTGATGGGTACACAATATGTTACAATGTGATTTGATTATCTGAAAATCTTACAGACCTCCAGAGGTAATCTAGTCCAAGTTCCTGCTCAAAGCATCCAAATTAACTAGATATCAGTAGTAACCTGAAATGTCAACCAAACATACCAATGGTATGAAAAGTTTGTGGATCTATACTTACTGCAGATTTGTATATTTGGCCCAAGAATAGTCTTGACTAGCATTTAGAAGGAAACACCTTCCTCTTTGAAGGCAATATTTGTGCCTTTTTTATTAACTAAGTGTGGATTACACGAGTAAGTTGGAGCCAGCTGGTCCCATGGGAGATAGTGACACCAGAGGATGTCCTACCCACATGATTTGCCAGGGAACAAACCAGAACAGGAAAAGGATGGCTCAGTCTGAGTTGCTTTGACTTTATTTCCACTAGGGAAATAAAGAGCAAATATCTTATGTCAAAAATGGGCACCTGTGAGAGATGAGCTGTTTCTCTGCCCCTCTGGTAGCTGTAGAAGCCATTTAAATAACAAGTTCAGAGGTGACACTGTACTTCACATGGCTAAAGTTCAGGCGATGAATCGTGCCCTACTGTGTTCAAACAAATGCTGAAGAAATGTGTGCCTTTCTCAGTGCTGCTAGATGGAGAATGAGATAGTGGACTTTTGAGCAATTCTCCCAGAAATGTGCAAAGCTGCAAAAATTCAGGACCTATTTGGGAATCCTCAGCCATCAATAACACAGGCAATAGTGAAATAACAGCAGGACGTTTTACTTTTAAATGCTTCTCATAAAAATGAGAGGAGCAGATTGTTTATATTAACCTTTCTGGGAAATGCAATCAAATTGTCCTTGAAAAATGTTAAAGAACAAAAACATAAGCGTGACTTTCAATAGCCCTTAACAATCTGTGAACCGGCCCATTGCTAACTGTCACACACAATGTACATTTTGTTTAGTGATTTCTGTTACACTGCCACTCTCTATGAAAATGTTTAAAAGAATAATTCAAGCTGCATGATCCCAGGTGCATAAACATGTGCTCCTCGAGCCAGCAGAGAAACTGCCGAGCCTAGCAGGATCGTCAGACCCACGGGTCAATTCAGGGACTAAAAAAATCATTTCCTATTTTCCTTTATGGATTTGGAGCATGCTGGGATCAGCCAGTCTTGAAAAATAGAAAGAAGCTGTGTCTTCTACAGCAAAAACAGAACTGGGAAATGAAAGATGCTTCCAACCCTGGCCAATTCTGTCAAAGCAGGATGGGGAAAATGTGTGGTTCCTGCTGTCTGAGGCTCCCAGAGGCTGTTCCTGCTGCACTGCCAGCTCTGCAGAGCCGTGCCCTGCCTTGCTGAGAGCGGCTGGAGGGGAAGCCTGGCCCTGCTCCAGCTGAGGTGGTTAATACCTCACACCAAGCTTCCTCAGCTGAGGTCCCCGTGCCCTTGGCTCCTGCTCAGCATATTTTTCAGGCTCTTGAATTGCTCTTCAGAGGCCTTCAAAGGTGCCTACCTTTCCACTGACTAAGCAAATAGGCTTAAGTGGGATTTCAAGCCTTAAAGTATGGCTCTGTGCCTCCATGGGAACATGTGGTTTTCCACGGACTGAAGCCCTTTGCTGTGTGCTCTCTTCTGTGGTGGAACGAGTTAGTGACTAAACGGGTCCTATTTCACCATTCATGTGAAGTCACAGACCAGTTTGTGGCACCTAAAATATCTCTAAATGCAACTGTTAGTATTTGCCATGTTGCATGATGTATGATCCCTAAAATTCCCATTAATTTTCTCTCTTTTTCTCTTTTGCATATGGCTAAACTTCTTGCTCCCAGTCTGCCTGGCTGAAGCATGGCAGGCATGTGGAGTGGTCTCCTGGTGTGGGGTGGAAGTGAACCAGTTGTAGTGCTATGACTTCAGCAAGCTTGGGCAGTCTTAAGGTTGTGGCAATCCCTTGGCCAGCCTGTGAGGGAGGTGGGATCATTCCAAGTAGCCATTTTCCTGAACGAAGAAGCTCAAGCAATCCCATGGGATGATGCTTGGGTTACCTACCTTTTTACTCAAATAGAAGCACAAGGGCCCCAGTTTGTCTCCTCTTGTTGTCCCCTGGATTGTGAAAGTTGAGTGGAGACTGTGATAAAAAAAACGTGGTGTCACTGGTCTGCTGTGGAGTAAGGACATGGAACAACTCTAAGTGTGTGTGGTTTCAAATATTTTTATACCACTCAACTGCTTTCTTGCCCAACAATGGGTTATTTGCATGTATTCAGGATGTATAATCCTTCAGATGAGCTTCAGCTTGTTAAAACACTCTCTGTACAAGATTGCTGGAAAGTGGGAAGATTTCTGAAGAGGCCTCTGGTAGCTACTCTCTGTTACTCAGGGGCTATGATCATCATCAAGGAGACAAATGGATGACATGGATGTCCCACAGAAGTGCTGCCTCACCATCAAGGACCTCAGCAAATCCTAGTGTTTCTCCTCTGAATCTCTTTATCTTCTGTTCTGTTTCCAGTTAGTTTCCTGTTAAACTTTCTTTCCTAATATCAACCCCCTTTTGTTTGTTTTTGTTTGTTTTGTTTGTTTGTTTTTGTTTATTTGTTTGCTTTGTTTGGACATAATGTTCTCCCTGTTGGACATAATGAAATCACTTCACAGTCTTGTTTTGGAGAGATACCACAGGCTGAGCTACACAATACTTCACTGAAGTATTGGTCTTCATAATTTGCATTAGGTCTTTCAGGCTATTTCTCATTAATATTTCAGTATGGCAACATCCTTGCCCTAAATCCAGTTTTCAAGCAATATTCCAGGAACAGCAAGTCAAGCTAAAGATGAGCACTTTTTATCTTGTTTAAGGACTGAACACTTAAGTTCAGTACCTACCTCTTCTTTCTGATTTAAATTTTACTCCTGTCTGCAACAGCATCACAGGAAGAGCAAACACTGCTTTGTGAATTACAATCCTCTTTTCTTTTGCTGCTTGTCCCTCTTTCTTCTCTGTCAATCTCTAGCATTTCCCATTCTGTGCTTTGTGGAAAAGTAGTTACATTGCAAGTGCTGGTGGGCTTGTCCAAGGATTCTTAATTCAGTATTTTGCAGAGCTATTAGTTAATTTTTTATGGTGTTAGGCATTTTCAAAAGTTAAGAGTATCTGAAGAGCCTTCTCTGTACCAATGGCAGATGACAATTTTATTTTTCCTTTTAATACCCTGCAAAATGTGTTTTTAAAAGTAGAGAAAAAGAGGAAAAATCAGCAAAATACAATATATTAATTATTACATTGAATACAATAGCAGGGATTGTTTAGAGAAGAGAAAATAAAGTGGAGAAAGAACATCTTATGAAATACTTCAATTTCAAAAATTGCACAATGGAAAGGTCTTCAGCTTTTCTTTGATCCTAAGAGTTGTTTTCCTATGTCCTTGCAGTTCAGCACCTAACTGACTCAAACAGCACATAATCTTTTTGGAAGCCAGGCACCCTCTCAGGAGAAGGAAAGAAATGGTGTGGTCTTTTAGGAAAGCTCGCAATACCGAGAAGGTCAAGGTACCAAAGGATTTCCTGTGTGTTGTACATGATCTATTCCAAGTCAGACAAAGTAGTCACTTGTATGAATTAACAGGATGGATTCGGTTGCCATAGTATCCATGCTTTTATGGTAGAGTCAAACACTTCTTTGTAGACTTATATACTGAAGCATACTTGCAGGGGTGAAATGAAACAAGTTTGAAAAACTTGACCTAATAGAAAGCAGAAGAAGGAAGGCTTATCTCTTGTTTCTATTGTCCTCATCTGCTTTACACTGGCAAAGCATTAAGATTGAAAATGCTGCTTGGAAAAGATTAAATATTTCCCTGTGGAAATATCTGACTGTTAAGGGAAACTTCCAAACCTGGAAATTTATGGCTTGAATTCTCCTGTCTGGAAACACTCAGGGCTGTGATAGGTGAAGTGCAGGGTGGCTACAACTGTACTATTCTTTAGGAATATGGTTCCTGCTAGGCTGCATCTTCTATGGTGCAATGGGGAGGTTGAGGCAGATCATGGGATAAAAGACAAATAGATAGATAGATAGATAGATAGATAGATAGATAGATAGATAGATAGATAGATAGACACAGCCAACATACAATGAGCTCACCAAAGTACAAATGTTGTGACATTCAGAAAGGAACTTCATGACAGAAACATTTCTTTGTTTGCCTGTTGACCAACATCTGATTTTTTTTTCAGTTTTAGTCGAACTGGAAAAATCCAAAGAGAGTAAATCACTTCTGCAAAATATTTTTTTTACTTGTACATCACATTTTCCTTTGCAAAGCTTCCAAAAATGTCTTTACTCAAGCATTTATTTTCTTTGTATTCATGCATTTTTCTCCCTTCAGTAAAACAATACTGCTGGTGATCTGACTGGTTCATGTTGTGACAAAAACTGATAGAACCCACAAATGTGATCCTCTTTCATTGGTTTTTTTTTTTTTTTTGTTCTTTGGGTTTCCCCCTTCCCCCATTCCCCAAAAAACTAGTTTGTTCAGAGTTTCCAAAGAACAGGCACAGTTTGTATCTGGGTTCTATTTGCTTCAACCTAGAAGCTTTGGATTTTGATCTCCATATTTAATAAGAAAAGAATGAAAGAAGGAGAAGCCATTTTTTGCAAATTAATACCTCCCTGACTGACATGGATTCAGTTCAGCATCCACAGTCTCCTTTCAGCTCTGGGGTGGACCACAAATGCCCAAATAGCCAAAGAATCAGTAAAATGTTTTCTTAAAAGCAAAGAAAACACAGATGCTTGAGCATGAAGAAAACCATTCATTTATCTTAGAAATAAAGAACTTTGTGACCCTGAAGGATATTTGAGGATTTGTTTTAAATCCTTAACAACTTGTTCTGCATGATTTAACAGCAATGGAAGCTCTATTTAGTGCACACCCTATTACAGCTATGCAAAGTGTCCCTAACACTGTTAATACACTTCAGCAATCATATTTTTCACAGAGTTTTACCACTGTTGACTACCTGTGAACTGAAGACTGTTGCCCTGACCCCTGGCAGCCCTCATACAGCTGTCATACATAACAGTCACCTGCCCTGAGATGCTTTTTGTGTGTGTCACTGAAACAAATGAGTGGCAGGAGGTGCATTAGAGTAATATGAACTCCATCTCCAAAGGATTAGCAACAATATCCTGACTTCCACGGTCAGTTCTTTATGATTTACAATGATTCGGATTTATCTCCTACTGGTATGTTCACTTTGGGGTTTCTGGTTGTGTTTTCAGGGGAAAAAAATCAGCAGAAAGGAAGCATTAAGTTTTTCTCTCACTCATTTAGGTCACAAAATGGAGCTTAGAGAGAAAAATCAGTAGCTTTCAAATGCTATTACCTTGCTAATGATAGCTCTCATCGCATGACAGTTCTCAAACTGATAAGACATTCCAAACATCCACAGAAAAGTCAAAGAGGTTTTTCAGTGCCCCAGCTCTGTTTCTGCAGCTTGCACATGTTTTCAAACGTAATTTCATGCCTGCTTTCTGACAGCTCATTAAACAAAGGCCTCTTGGTACATATAGTGCCCATCTTCCTGCTGAGATCGTAACATATTTATGGTGTTTGCAGATTGCTGGCTGTTTGCTCTTCCACTTCACAGTGTCCTGCCTGCCAAATGCTTATCAGTATAGTGAAGGTGACAGTTTTCCCCATTTGTGTAGGTAGCAATGGTCTCGTGTTTGACCCTCAGAGGCAAGAAGCAATATGATTAGAAGAAGCTCCTGCAAGCAATAGATAAAAGCAATCACACAGGGAGAGAGACAGTGAGGAAGAGCTCAGGGGAGGAGGCTGATGTTGTGGAAGCTGATAGCTTGTATTCAGGGAAAGTGCTGGCAGTTAGTTAGCTAGACAGCTGGTAACATCCAGACCTTGTGGGATTTCAGCTTCAGACAAAGCAAACAAGGATTCAGGAGTGTTGAGAAGCTATCTGGAGCGGTGTACAAGGGCAATCAGAGCTACTCACTTCTAATTATCTGCCTCTTTCCTGCCATTAAACTATCATTATTATACATTCGAACCAATAAAGTTTAGTGAATTTTTCATCTTCTATTTTCTTTAAAAGCTGGTGCCAACTCCCTGCTTTCTTTCTGAACAGAACAGATGAAGACATCTTTAAGCCAGCCGTTACCATTCATCCATCTGTCCTTGGAGCGTGGCAGGGGACTGGGAGCAGGTTTCTGCTTGTACCACCACCAGCAGCTGAAGTATCTGTTCCACTTCACCGGAGTAACAAAAGGGCTAATTGGGTTTTGTTTTTAAAATAATTATATTTTCTTTTTTTTTACTTCTTGTCAAGCCTATCGCTTAGTCAGTATTAAAAGAAAATGCAGTAACAGCTCTGTTCAGCTGCCAAAACCTAATCAACACAAAGAAGTTTTCGAGTAGCTGTCAGATAGGATTATGATATTGATCCTAACTATGTGCATGTTCCAGGAAAAGGAGCATCTCTTTAACCAAAAGTCAGAGGGTGACAGGTAATGAAAGAAAAATATTTTACAGCTCGAAGGATGATTCTGTCCTCACATTAGGAGATCTGCCTAATTACAGCTGAGATAAAAAGCAGCACCTGTGCATGCTTGCTGCTGTCTCACCTTGTACTCTGAGCCCCTCATCTCTTACAAATAAGCAAGTACTGAGAGAGTCCCAGAAGGAACATAAAAGTTTGAGAAACATCCATGCCATGAGGGAGTAATATTTGTGATTTAATGGGTAGCTCTCCCTGCTTGAGACAGAAGCGAATCAAAAATTTTAGGACTTTGCCATGGAGAGTGACTTTGGGATCAGAGACAAACTCAAGGCTCTCTGAATTTCTGGTCATTAGTGATGATATGACATTATTTATGACACTGGTGCAATTGAATTCTGGGTCTTATCCCCAAGTTGTGAGACATTTAAGAGTTTGAGTAGGTTTGAGTACAGATGAAATCAGATGGGCTTGGATTCATCAGGATAAATTCAACCTACAGCAGACATTGGAAGTAGGACAGGAGAATCATAGACTAAAGGTCTAAATGTTGTCCCAATTCTCTCCGAGTCTAAAGGTGAATGAGTTCCACCTGCAAGGACTCCAAGTTCTATATTCTAACATAGGAAAGAAAGGAAGAGTCCTTACTTCTGAGGCAATACAGGCCAAAGATGAGCCCACAGATATACTGGGAAATTCCCAGAAAATCAAATTCCATGTTTGCTTATTCATCTGTCACCCAACATGGTTGAAAAAAGAGTAATACCAGTCATCTAACAAGAGGTGGATTTGAGGGATACAACATGGGTTTTGAGGGACAAATCCAAAATGAGCTAATATAGATTTAGCTTTAGTTGCTTTCAACTTTAGTTTTAATTTCTTGGGGCCATTTTTTAATGCAATATAATTATCATTTTATATACAGTGCAAAGAGCCCAAGAATGGAGCTTAGTGCAGTACTGCCATAGGCACTGTGAGTAACTGCAGTCCTCTGAACACCCCCCACACACCCCACCTGTCTTGCCTCCCTACCCACCTGCATATCCCTGCTTGCTTGGGCTCCAGCTCCTGTCACAGACTGGTAGCCTTTTTTCCCTAGCAACTACCATGTGAGTGATAAGACATACTAATAACTAATAAATTACGCCCTAAATTACAACCCCCCTCAAGCCAGAGTGTAACTCAGGTCAGAATCAGCATTCAATCTTTTAGTCCTGGGTTTTCCAGATACTGCTTTTGGTCTCATGGGTCCCCAGGAAAGTCAGTTAGCCTCTCAGTGACTCATGTTCCCCATCTCTGGTGAAGCAATTATGGTTTCCACCTACTGTGCAAGAGATGGGAAGGATTTGTTTCTCAAGTATCACAGAGAGCCAGAAAGAATGTCCTGGAGAAGTGCTGTGATAGCGGTACTGCACAACGCTCTGTGAAAATCACTGGAATGCTTTGGCTTGCAAGGAGTGTCAAAATTATATACTTGTTATTTAAGACACACTATCTTACAGAATTTTCTGCACCTAAAGTCTAGGGCACATCACAACCCCTCCCTCCCTTTTTTTTTTTTTTTGCAGGAACAAGATGTATTTTAAATAACTGTGCCTGGATCCTTCGTAGACACTGTTGGTTGTCACAGAACTGTGGTAAAGAAAATACGTTATTTTAGTGTGTGTTTTTCCCTGTGTAATGAGCTACCACATCGGTCAATTTTGTTCTCTGTAATACATCAAAGCAATGGGAGTGCATTAAGAACCAAATGAGGGTCTTGGCCTCTCATCTTAGTTTTATCTCCCCCAATAATAATGAAGCTGGGTAACTTCCTAGAAAATAACAAATTGATATAAACAGCACTGGTTTGCCAGCTACTGTCACTGCTGATGGATAATCCTACAGCCTGAATGGGTTGTCCACATAGCTATTTGTCAGCACTGTCTGTGAGGAGCTCTGTGATAACACACTGTGCTAAATTCACTCTCGTGTCTACAAAGGAATAAAAAATGGCTCATTTGAGTCAATAGATGTCACACAGAGTAAACAACAACAAAACCAGGATGCAATTATATTGCAACCTCGCCAAAAAGATACCCCTGATGCTGAATAGGTTGTTGCAGATTTAGGCATCTGGAATCTGGGTATAAGCTAGTAAGTTTAGTTCACTGTTGTTTGTTGTCTTTCTCTCAAAAGAGTTAAATATATTTAGTGCTTGCATTAAATGCCTACATTTCTTTTATTGCTGGCAAAACTGACAATGAACATTCATCTAATCTCATTTATATCAAAGGGTAGATTTGCCGAGGTGCACACTTCATTTAAAAAATAAAGAAGTGTTGAATTATGTTTAATGTCTGAGCTTCTGAGCTGATAACTGGGGCCTGTCTGGTGCATGGCTGATGAAAATGGACCAGCTGCAACACTGGAGCTGGGCAAAAAAACCAGACAGCTCCCCTTGCATGTAGCTGGGCACTCCTGATACCACATCTCTTGGCATACATTGTGCAGCCTTTAAAAAAATTCCCTTTATGCTATAAAATATGTGCATTGAAACATGGAATTGTACAGTATTGGATGAAGGACAGTAAAAACCAAGATGCACCATTGGTACTGTGGACAGTCGTAAACCTCTTGAAGCACAGAGACATGTTGCTGTTTCTAATGAGAAACAGACAACCCCAGCAGCCCCAGGGGAGTACACCCATTCCCTCTTCACATCACTCTTTCCTCCCAGTCAGCTGGTGAGTCTCTCTTCAGAAAAACAAGGAGTGGTTGTTTCAGCTGATGATGAAACATCTGGAAGGCTCACTTCAAAATATTTGCAGGATAAACCTTCCTCATGTTTTCACCAACACACTGGCATTGCAGAAACCTCATTGTGGAGAGAAAGGTAAAATGGGATGCTTCGTGCATATCCAGAAAGGAAAGCGTGTCCTGCTTGTTTTGCAGGATCGTTCATTACATGAGATTTCCAAGGCAGGATGAAGAGCTCCCCTCCAACAGCCTAGTTATGGCATAATGCCGCCAAAGTTCTTCAGGTTACTGATGTTCAGTGCCCAGTTTTTAGTGCTAATATCTTAGCATCTCCTTTTCCCTGAGCATCTAGGATAGCTTGTCTTCTGAAGAAGATAAAAGGAAAGAGATTTTTTAGGAGATCCTCAATGTACGTTTAGTGGCCAAAGACTGATACCTTTCACCCAGGCTATGGGAGTGAGTACACACACACAAAACTCCCTAACTTACTGACCCCACTGATTGTCTCAGCTGCTCAGAAAAACAAGTGACCCAGGACCAAGAATAGAGAAGTGAATGATCAAGCCAGGACGGAGATAGCATCTACATCTCCTCCCTAACTATTTCTACTTAGAAGTTCAAGTGTCACTGACACTATGTTCTGAAGTAATTGTCATGTTGATTGTAATGAAGAATAAATGACCCAGCCTTTTAGGAGTTTTTTAATGGAGGCTGAAATGACAGTAAATTGCTGCTTTAATAACAAATTGCTCAGCATTGCCTGAATAGTATATTTGCTCCCAGAATTAGTCTGATTCAGTTGTCGAGTGTAAGGCACACCACACATGGTTCATAGAGCCCAAAAGGGCTGTCACACTGTGTATCATGCTATCTTAATTAGAGGAGTTGGAGTGAAAGGCTGAAACTTGATCAGTTGTTGGATTAGGAGACTATGTGAGGAGAAACAAAGAAATGGCCCAGAGTAAAATGGATAACTTAGTACTAGAAATGTTATAGCTTGACCACACACATTCTTTAATAATGCATTTCCAACATAAACAGAGCCACAGGCACTTGGCATATAAGACAGCTTCTCTTTTTTGCAGGTCATCAATATACCATGTTTACATTGTCAGGATGGTCTCAACAGCGTTAAATTATAAATTAGACTCAGTGCAAGTAGAGATGTAAACACTGATCTGTATACTTTAACAGCCAGAACATGGGCTAAGCAATTCATCCCTTTCAGGTAAAGATTTTAATAGGAAGCTTGGGAAAACCTGGACTCTGAAAAAGTTTTGAAGCAAGTGTTTAAAGTGTTTTGTTCTAGATGGACCATCACTTGGGAACAATTTCAGTTAAGCACTATTTTGTAAAGATGTCCTTGGAGCAGCTTGCATCCAGCACAGAGTAAAACTGAAGCTGTCTCTTAAGGACAATCATCTGCAGCACACAATATTGACACATCAAAATGCCAGTGACAGTGGTGGTGACAGGGGCAGGTTATTCCTGCATTTTAGATTAACATATATGACAGTCTTCAAAATACCCAGTGGAAAACAAAGCAATTACTCTGGGAATGCAAAGGTACCAAAAACATCTGGAGAAAAGACAAATATTTTCTATTTGTATTGTGACCTGTAGATGACAGCAGAAATCCCTTGGTCTCCCTCTCCAGAAAGCTGATTGAAAATTAAGTAGCAGTATTTCCTGAAAACTTACTGTAATGCTGATGTTTTGTTGCTACTTTAGGAAAAAACCCAATAAATATTGTGTTTATAGATTTATAATAGTATGATTATATATTAAATTATTTCTGTAGTATCAAAAATTTCTGACCAGCCACTGACAAAGTGGTCTGAAGCAGTGGTGTGCAGGTGGTGTGGCAAATGCTGTATTGCTGACCTTCTGCCACACCTTTGCTTTTTGATGATCTGATCCTATGACAGACCAAGAAATCTGCTCGTCTCTTCTTCTTTAGTTCCTTGATAAAATAATTTTGTTTTACTTACTCCATATGAAGGTAAGAGATGTCTCACACCAGCCGTGCAAGCCTCAGGGCAGAGGCAGAGAGATGTGAGCAAGGTCTTACATATGCTCCAGGATTCCCTTACAGGTCACTTGCTCAGTTGTACTCCTGGATTTTGAGCCATCAGTGTTTGAAGAACAAGCTAGGTTTTCTTTTTAAGACTGTGACTCCACATACCTATACCTTGCATCTGCCAAGGTGGGAAAGCAAATCCTAAATTTACAAGAGTTCTCTTAGGAGAACTTCTCTATGGAAGTTCAGACAACATAAAGCCACAGAGCTCCAAAGTCAGAATAAAAGCTAGAAAAATTTACTACAAGCCCAGAGATACAGGAGTTATCTTCTGGGGGCAAGGCTCTCTGGCAGAAGGATGTTGAAACAACCATTGATTATTAATTCTTATTTTCATCCTGAAAGGACAGAGGGTCCAGTCAGAGTTGGCCTCCATTGTGTTATCTGATAGACACACGTGTTAAAGCACACCTCTTGTGCCAAGCTGACTAGAGATATTTATTGTGACTTTTAAATTCATTTATGCATTTTGTATCAAGACAGCCAAATCAAAGGAGGCTGATACAGGAGAGGAGTAGTGTACATCTGCTCAGTATCTTGAATTCCTTTTCTTAATCTGTTTCACTTGGTGAATTACAAAATGTGAAATCCCTGAAAAAACTCTTCTGGAATTCTGGTTTAGGGAATTTGTTGATCTATTTCAGATATCAGCTTGCTTTCTGTATTTTCATAATATTCTCCTTTTTTTCCCAGCAAAACCAATGATAATGCAATTATAGTGTTTTTGATGATACTCAAGATACAGTCCTTCTTTATCTCTTCCCCTCATGCAAACCAATAAACTAGCCAGGGAAATCTAAAGAAAGAAACCAACCCCCCTAATCTTTCTGTGATCACTATCATCTGTCTGACAGGGGTTCAGATCAGTTTTGTTTGCTTCTCTTTTATTTTACCCACAGCTTACCAAAAGCTGATTGGAAGGGTATCTGGTGTGCACAGGTGACCAGGAACGTAGAGCTGTTGGTGAATATAATTTTGGACTCTGAGTTCACATGCACATTTTTGGGGATGGGGAAGTTGTGCTTAAATTTGCAGTCTAATCAATTGTAGTCCTGCCTGTAAAGACAGAGTTCAAAGGTGAAACCATTTTCCCCAGTGATGGTCTTATCCTGCCTGGGAACCCAATTTATCCACTTTGGCTAGAGCAAGGGTAAGTGCCAACCCTCAGGCAGAGTGGATAATTTTTGGAGTTGGGCCCCACCTCAATTTGCATACCAAACTAACATACTGGTACAGATATAGCCTTTATTTTAAATCATAGAAATTTCATTTTAAGTGATTCAAATGGTTGCAAAAATACTGCTTTACAGGGAGTTGTATCTCCTTAGTCCTTATGAAAATCTGGTTTAAATAATCAAAAAAATGTTTTAGAGATTAATTTTCAAGCATGCAGTTTTACCACCCAAACACAAAATAAATAGATTTTTGGGTGCACAATGGTTGAGGGAAGCTGGACTACAATCCCTATGGAAACTAGGCTCATGGTAACAAGGTGGGTGAGATCTCCCAGCTACTCAAATTGCTATTGATCCAGCTGGGAATCTGATCAAATGTGTTTGTCTTTATTACTGACATAGTGAGCGGGTTGGATGGGGAGCTGATTTCATTTGCTGCCAGTCACACTGGGGCAAATCTTAGAGCCACTGAAATGCAAGTGAATTATACTTGTTTAGAACCTGTGGCCTTTCTGGAATTTAGCCTACTGATAATTTCTTGTGATGCTTTGTAAAAGTCTAAATGAACCTCCAATGAATGAATGTAGGGGTTACTTTTTGCCCCCAGCTCAGTAACATCATGTTACACTGAACACCAGCAAAACTTTTTATCCTGCCGTGAGAAACAGTCAACTTCTTTGATGCAGAAAAAACCCAATACAATAACAGATTAATCCTGTGTTGTTATTTTCTAAACATAACATTACAGACATTACAGTAAGATCAAAATTAGAAACAAACTACAGCTGTAAGAGCTTTGGAGAAACCTGATGAAGGAAACACATTCCTACAAGCAAATAAAAGAAGCTACCAAGCTTATGGGCCTGAAAAGAACTTACTAAAAAGCAATGGGCAGCACTTACTGCAATCTAGAGGTCAGAGGCACTTCCTCTTATTATGGATATTCAGTGATGTCCATGAAGGGAGATGGTAGTATGGGGTCAGCATCCCAGAGGGCAACAGCAGTCACAGTGTTGCAGTTTTATTAAGGGAGGATGGACCAGTAAAATTTCTTTTCTATTATGCAATCTCACTGGTGAGATTTACACAAATACCAGCATAGGACAGATATTCCTGTCCTATGTATATTTCTGTCCACTCTGGAAGTGGGTATCACAGAATCACAGAGCCTTATGGGTTGCAAAAGACTGCTGTGAGCATCGAGTCCAACCTGTACTTTGAACTCAGGAATTGGTGACCGTCAGGTTCAGAGATTGTGTTAGACCAGTGGATTGATACATTTTCAAGAAGCTGAGCCCTGGAATCCTGTCATCAGCTGGGCTCTCCTTTAGTAACCAAGCCTGCTGCTTGTGTCACCTCCAGTAGCCTTTGCAAGCAGGGCCTTGACTTCCAGCCTGGTGCAGTGACTTTCACTTTATTGCACCCCTTGAGCTATCTTTCAGCTAAGTCCATATGATCCAAGTATTTCTTTTTCTTCAATTTCTTTTTTCAGGTTTCTGCCAATGGCTGTACGATGCAGAGAGAGCCTCGATATTCTTTTGCCTAGATCCACTGAAGTTTCACCTTCCTTGCAGTTCTGACTTCCAGAGGTTTCCAGAACACTCCTTAGCCCTGTTCCCTTTGCAGCTGGGGAGGTCTCTGTGCATTCTCCCACCCAGCTGAGTGAGCTGCCACCAACTCAAGGGACCAGACCGTCTCCAGCTTCTTTAACTACATATTAGTTATAGCCTCCACTGCAGAAATACAATGAGTTTGGCATGAAATGACAAAATAGAGCTGTTTATCACTCTATAAACCCTGGAGGGCCAAATGGTTTTGACACTCAGGCAGCGGAGCGATTACAAATAGAGCCTTTGGGCTGCAGCAGTCCCAGGGCTGCTGCTCTCTCTCAGCAATACATCCTCTGCTGGCTCCCTGCTTGCCAGCTCATTGCAAGGCCCTTTCTACTGCCCATGTTATTGCAGTGCATGGGCTTCAGCTTTGTGCTTGGCCTCTCCCCTGTGTCCCTCCATAAACCCTGGAAACAAGAGAAGAAAACAGCAGCAGGCAGTCATACATCTGGCTGTCAGAGCCCATAGTGGCATGCCATGAGAGAGCTGTTGTGCCATGGAGAGGGTCTTGGGCACGCACTTTTTTAAAATGTGGCTTAGCACTTGAAATCCAAACATTTTTTTTCCTTAATATGACTTTTGTTTGTAAATCCAGCACAGAAATCTTTGATTCCATCTGCGACACTGAGCTATGGCTCTCCTCCAGAAATCTTGGTCACAGGGTAAGGTTTGGTCTTTTTACTCTCATGGCCAAAATTAACTAATTTTGCTCTTGAAATACAATATGCACCACAAATAATTTAGCTGCAAATACGTTTTCTTTCCTGAGTGCAAAACCAGTGTCTACTTTTTGCCAAATCATGTTCTATATTAAAGCAAAGAAGTCGAATATCTGTACTTTATCACGAGAAGGGGAAGAAAACCTTTCCCATAAAGTCCAGCACAGCCATTAAAATCAGGAAAACAGTTCCTCTAGCAAATCTCCTTGTTCCTTCAGTTGTATTTCCTGTCACACTTATGCTATTTGTTTATGCATTAGGGTTTCCTGTTAAGCAAATGGCAAGTGAGTTAATGGAGAATTCTCAAATACTTCTTTTGTGTGGCTGAAGTCCCCCTGGGATCGATTTAATTGTTCCTACAATGAAAGCCGTACCGTCTTAAGGTTCTTTAGCTCAGATAAACATCTTTAATCACTTTCATGTTGAAATAAAAGGAGCTTGGGAATGTGAAACATTAGTACACTTTGGTTCCTGAAAAGAGAACTTGGGGACACATTGCAGATACATATATAAATCATCTTGCTAACATTAGAGGGAGGGTTTGCTGTAAGGCTTTCAGGATGCTTTAATGTAAGTAGCTGCTATTATTGCAGCTAAAATATTTTGCACATGTGAACTGCTCTTTGGATGCTGGGAATGCAGCTGTACAACTTCAGCTTCACTCTGAAGCTGAAACTGGTCATTATCAAACGTGTTGTCGCATATCAGTCTGAAGACAAATTTTGAAGTTTTACTTCACTGGAGGCTTGCCAAGTTGTAGAGTTAAGCCAGGGTCTTTTCTCCTTTCCATTTGCTCATGGGACTCCCACTGACATTAATGTAGAAAGAAAGAAATACCATAACAAACTCATAACAATGTAGTCTGGTATCAGGCTTAATTATTCACGTTTATACCAAAGAATGTCTATGCCAGCAGGTGCCCTGGCAATAAGTTACCTGGAATGAACTGTCACAAGAAGCAGCAATGTATTTTTTAAAAATTATTTTTAAT
>VXBI01007034.1:0-63081 GCA_013397375.1 Toxostoma redivivum | reverse complement strand
CCTACATTCTTTTTTTTTTTTTTTTTTTTTTTTATTTTAACAGAAACATAACACCACATAGCCACTGATTCACTAATAAATGATTTTTAAAATTTTCTGGACTAAGTCAATATAGTTTCGTTTACAGGTGTAGTATTTTACTACAGGAGACATAGCTCAGACTTACACCACGTCTAAATTTGAAAGGTTTGGGGTTCCTTAGTTAAAAAGGAATTAATTCTGTCTTGAAATTCCCTCTTCATTGGCAGGTCTAACTTTAAAGGCCTCTAAACTCTGTCCACATTTGCAATAGCACAGTTCATGAAATTTCAAATTTCCAATACGACACTACTTAAGTCATAATGTTTCCAGGCCAGCATGAAAACTGGCTTGCACCAAAGCATGGTCATTACCTACTCACTATGAATTATCTTACTTTATTTCTCTCCTAATGCATCTGAACCCTTAAAATGTAGCTAAGCTATTTAAAATGCTTCAGAAGCAGCACAATGTCTGTCTTTCAGGATATAATTGAGTTATGCCAGGTTACAAGCAGGTTTAACTTGAACCATGCAGAAAAAAACCAAAACAAAACTATCTATGTAAAATCAAATTTTAGGCTTTAAAATCCAGCTCTAAATCACCTGCTAGTTATAGATTCATTCTCTAATGATAAGCAAAAAAAAAACCTCCATGAAAGCTCAATGTTATGGAGCAAAACAAAGAAAACAATTGTTTGAAACAAACTTTCTTCAAACTCTTTCACATAGAAAAAAAAAATTTTCTTATATTTTGACTATGAAAAAAAATTATTTTTAAATTTTTTTTCCAGTTAGTTTAACCCTTGAAGTTGAAGCTTTTAGAGTATCTACTAGGTAGGTCATATTTCACACTCATGATGTGAATTATCTGAGCTGGATTTTTTTTCTACTTACTGTGAAACTGTACAGAATGAGTGCCTGAATCTCTCACTGATTATAAATGACCATAGGATGCTGAAGAAATGAGCATATCTACAATGAGATGCCCATAGATCATCTTCACTCAGTGTATTAAAAAATAGTTCCTTTTCAAAAGCATGTCTTTTGTAACTTCATCTACTCCCACCTGCTATTTCTAGCAGACCTATAGTCTTTTTTATGCCTTTATCATCCAGTTGGAGGGTTTAGCTTTTCTCTGAGGAATATGGTTGACTGGTTTCCTACTTCTTTCCTCTCCTTAACAAATCTCCTCAGAGGGCTAAAAAAATCTTCCTTAAAGCAAAGTTACTATGATCAAATTGTTCCGTAAAGTCATGGTAACTTTAAATGTGGGTGCTCATGATTTTCCCTTGCAAATTTCATTATAAGTAGAATAAACTCTTCTTCTAAGACACTGGTTTTCAAAGGTTTCGCTAAAATACTTACAATTATTGCTAATAGAATAAAGCTTCTTAACAAATCTGACTGAACAGAAAGATATATAAAAAAAATTAGAAGATACATCATTGACTTATGTTGGTAAATCCAATGTTAACCACTGACAAATGACGAGTGTGTTTTAAGAATGGGCTGCAACTATTGTCACCTCTCAGAGAGCAGCCTCACAGTTACAATAGGAAATGTTGGTGGCACCATGAGTGAAAACACATATTAATGAGAAAAAATGCTACATTAAAGCAAAGAATTTTTTTTCCTGGAAAAAGGGTAAGGAATCAACATACTTCATGTTAAAGCCATAGCTAACACGGGTACTTAACAAACAAAGGTCATTGACAGTTACAGTTTTGGACTGCAGCCTGCTGCAAAGGATCTTTAAAACATTTAGTCACTATGTTCTGAGGGTCAGTTTAGCTGGAAAATCAAATTTGGTATCAAGATGGAATTTTCATATCTTCAAAGACTCCTGGACAATTTTTCTGTTTTCTCTTCTGTGAGCCACAGTTCACTCCCAAGGATCGTCAATGTCAGATCACAGACTTTCTGCTTTGGCAAACTTCTGGCCTCATTTTTGAGTCAACTGTTCTGTGGAGCATACTGGCCTGTGGTTTGATTAATTTGTACCTTGGACATTTAGATTGTTACAGGCCATTGGAAGCATTCTGCAACTAGTGTTAAGTAAGGTCAGCAATTCTGCAGACTTCTGATATAGGACCTTTTTGCATTGGTCTGTTACTGTGACAGGCTGGTTTCAGTGCCTATGTCTATATTGGAAAAATAGAGAAAAAACCGTCAGCTGCAGACTCTCGCACCCACACAGTTCATGGCTAGTTGAAAGTCAATTAATTTAAGATAATAATATTTTTCAGGTATTATTATGAAGTACAGCTTATATTTATCTGAAAAAAGTGGACTACCTACATGAAATAGTGTCTGCTAATTAGCCATTGCCTCATCTATATTAACTTTAGAGAAAACAACTATAGAGTATTTCTGTTACTATTCACACTACTAAAAACTGAAACATATTATAATCTTATAAGTGTAAAACAGAAAAATTTGAAGCTTGTTGGAGAATTTAGATTTTATCCAAGGAAGAAATGTTTAAAAATCATGTAGGGATATTAGAAAGATATTTTCCTTTATTGGAATGGAGATAGTCCATGGAAGAAATAGCTCATCAGGAAAGAAAGATGAGAATGAAATATTTTACCTGGAGGTAATCCTCTCAAAGATGAAGCAACAAATGGGCAATACAGATACAACTGACATGAACTTTGGGATTAAAGTAATTTGATCCAACAAAACAAAATTAATTATGGCGAGAAGTCATCAGTATGATGCAAGTGGCAAAGTGTAGACAGAGAATTGATCAGAATAATTACTGTTACTGTCCATTACTATGATTATATATTTTATAATTACTATAATTCTGTTCATAGTTTTTTTATGAAGATGAAATATGATATGATGCTGGAAAGAGTAAAAACACATAGCTAAGGGCAAAGGCAGATGAGTGAGATTATGGAGTAGCCATATATTTTGGAAGTTGTTATGTTGTCAAAAGGATCATGATAACAAGGGCTATGTGCATAGAACAGGAAAAGAAAGAAAATTAACTGGATGAACAATGGCCTTGCTGAAAAAGATCTAGGGGTTGCAATAGATAGCAGGCTGAATATGAGTTGAAAAGACACCCTCAATACCAATAAAGTAAACTATATATGGAGAGATCATAGTGGTGCAGATGATAGGACATAATCTACTTTTTCATTCCTCAAGATAAGCAGAAAGAAATATACTTAAATAGCTAATTTTCATTCAAGGATCCTTCTGCTCCTGTTTCTTTAACCAACATCCATTATCTTTTCTGACCACCTGTCTCAATTTGGAATTGACAAATATTTATTGGGCTGTTTCAACAGTATGTTATAAAATCACATCAATCCTGTTACAGCCACTGCTCTTATGCTAATATGCTTATACTATATTAGCATATATTATGTTAATATGCCTAATACTCTGATGATAATATGGAGCTTCATCTTTCTTTCTGATTTGAAGAGGGAAAAGAAAGCCAACAAACAAACCAAACAAGTGGTAGCTGTTGTTTTACATCAGTTCAGCAAACTACAAGCCTGAATCAGCAAGTCTCATTCTATGTTGACACCAAGGAAATGAGAGTTTATCCAGTAATATAATGAAAAGGTGTGGGGGCTGAAATTTTTCCAAATGAGTTGTAAATTCTTTACCAGTAACTTCCCACAGTCAGATTCTTGAGAGCAGCTTGGCAAACAGCTGTTATGATGAGTCAGTGACTTGTGGGAATGAGAGCCTTGATATCAAGTCACTGAACTGCAGCTCACAAGGGTTTTAGAAGTCCTTTTGCAACAGAACCACACAAACTCCGTGCAAGGTTCTCTCCCCTTTTTGTTCAGCATCTTCCTGTTCAGTTCCTCTGATAATTGCCTGTAATTTACAAGTGAGCCCAATTCGTTTGTGGCCTTTAATGCATCCTTTTAAGCATACCATAACAAATGAGCGAGTAGGAAAAAGGAAGATAACATGACAACTCCTGATCACAACAAGTAATTTCAAAGGCTTCATTTTTTAAAAAAGGAAGATGTAAGCCATGGCAAGACTATTAATTACTGGGTCTCTTGCCTAATTTGTTTGACTGAAGCCAAGTAACATTTTTGTCTCACCAGGAGTTTTTGATGGATGAGTATCATGTAAACAAATGACTCATTGGTCTTACTTTGTAGAGAGAGAATGAGACTGTCAGTCTACTTTATAGGTAATGGGAAGACAGAGACCCTTATGGAGCAAATGAACCCCTTTTCCCTCCAGGGTATAAATTTAAATGAATCAGACGTTTCTAAAAAAAATCTGCCTTTTAAACAATATAAAAACTTTATTGTGATTACTTCAGATATAGCTGAGATATGGGTGTCAGGGCTTTATATACTATGTAATATTGATTTGATTGTCCTTTTAGAGATTTAAGAGAATAGAGAGAATGCTGTAATAAATGAAATCTTATGCATTTTGGACGAATGTCCATTGTCCTTGTGTCATTAAGCCCATGATGGGATTGAAAAAGAAACCTCTTAAAAAGGCATATTTATTTGTCTGAAAATTACTGTGACATTTGAAGGTAGAATGTAAGCTGAGCTCATTACATTTTTGACACTGAAGTCTTATAAGGGTTTCAGTCTTTAGAGAGAGCTACAGCAGTTTCTGTGAGCAAAAAGAAATTAGGTAAAAAACTCAGTCTTGATTTTGACAATACTGACATATTTCTGAGGTGTGTAGCACCACTCAGAAAAACAATACAGATTTGTAGATAATTTATATGAAAAAATTATATTAGCAGCTTCCATAATGTCACAAGATATTGAGGCTACTTAAAATAATATTGGAGAGAGAAAAGAGTGGAATTAGGGCGTTACTTTACATTATTTCAATTGTATAAAATAATTTAGTCCAGGGAAGAGATAAAGAATTAAATAATTTGTGGCAAACAATCTTTCACGTTCTTAAATACCAGCATAGCAGTTTTGTACTCATGAGACTGAGGTAAGACCTTTATATCTTGGCACCCATTGTGCAGGCTTCATTCATTTACTGAAAATGCCAAGAGAAGGAGGTACAAATGCATAACTGGTCACTGTCGAATGGGATGTTACCATGAAAATGAGCCAGTATTACTTATGAAGAGAGAAATTACCTACGATTTTGAGATGGCAGTCTGCTGCAGACATTTGGGATTAAAAGAGAATAGTTTCACCCAAAACTATTCTCTTTTAATAGAAGAGATGGTCATTTTATTTACATAGATGTGAATCCATGGAAGTGCCACTAAAATAAATTAGGTAATATTATTAATACTGGAAGCAGAATATTTTACTGTTTTTCTCTGGAAATAAACATAATGGATGAAAATTACTTGTGTAAAGCATGATACTTTTATAGATCAAAAATGAGTACTACAATAGCAGGACTGTAAGGAAATTAACAGCCTGGTGAAAACCAAAGCTTATGAATCACGTAGATCTTAAATGCATTCTAAAATAGATTTTCTCCCCTTATTTTGCAGGTACTTCTGCTCCAACTGTACAAGAACTTATCCCTCACTTCCTCAGTAATGCTTCCTGCTATTTATTCTATCATTCATGTTTTATTCTTTTTTGGTCTATATACTTGATGAGAACAGGAGCATATTTCTCNAAAAAAAAAAAAAAGAAGCTGTTGGCTGTTCTTCCAATTCTTGCAGGGTAAGCAAAGACCTAAGAAGAGAATCATTAAGCAGAGTACAATAAGAATGATACATGTAGCATCCATTTGCTTTATCTTAGCAACGATTAGTAGGAGGAGTTAATACCTGTTCAATAACTCAATGTAGACTATGGTTTTCAAATTCAGACTTAAATTACAGAAGAACCTTCAGTAATATATGTAATATATGTATATCACACAAATTACAAGATTTTTTAAAGTCATTCCTTTTCAGGCATTCAAATCTTAAAACCTTGTGATTGCACAAGGCCATAATTTCTTAAGTAAACTATCAGCTTGGTAAGAGAATGCAGGTATAAAAACATGACATACTGACAAAAAAAATAGAGGTATGAAACCACAATATTCATCAATATTTTTAATCTCATTACTATTCTTTCAATTTAATGACAGAATTAAAATTTAGACTAAAATGTTTAGGCCTTAAAGCTTGCTTTTGGTATTACTGATAATAAAAACAGCATTTTTTTCATACTTCAGAGCAATTTTTTTCAGAGGTTTGGAATGCACGAAGATCAAAATACAAAGAGATAGTCTATATTGAATATTGCCACTATGTATCTATTCAGGAGACCTCACAGTACCATTGCTTGAGATGAAACATTTCACAATCAGCGATGCAATACTGCCATGCTAAAAGCAGTAATGGACATCCCACAAAACAACAGTGTGTTCCCCTTCCCTATGTTTATGAATTTTTATAATTAATTAAAATAAAGGCATAATTAATAATAAAGAATTGTGTTTCCACTTCTTTATCTATAGTCTCTAAAAGATCTTCGGATATTTGGCTACATAGCCCAACTATATAGAAGGCTTAGGAAATGCAGGATATGGCTTTAAACCCATCCCCTGGATAAATGTATTTCTCTATTTGCTTGAGTAGCATAAAGCTTCTACATTCAGTGGAAATGAATTAGTATGGTATTTTATTTGTCATTCAAATGTACTTCAGTTTTTCATCAGATTTTAGCTATGGCTTTCTTGGTTTGAGAAATCTTTTCAGAATAATCATTCTACAAGTTGTTAAAATACATTAAAATAGATGTTGGCTCAAGAAATAGCTTTTGGAGTGCTTTATCAAGTCTTAACCCCTGTGTTTATTTATTCAAAATTAAAACTTACTCTGCAAGCCCAATCCTAGCATATACTATAGTCTTTAAAAGTATAGTATTGAAAATTTAGTTTAGGTCCTTTCTGTAAGTCCAATATGTATAGAATATCTTAGGAATTAAAGGAAAAAAGAATCTTCAAAGATAATATAATGGAAAATTACTCTGGTGTAGTCTATGCTCCTTAGTACCCATTTGGAAATAGTGTTAGGTCAAATTTAATATATTCCAGCAGGGGATGCAATCACGCCTTTTTTTATTCAATCAGCTTTGATGCAATAAAAAAAAATAATAATTTCAATTTTTCCCAACCTAAAGGCTTACCCATACTTTTGGTGTATTGGGTTCCCGACATGAGTCCATAGAATTGTACAATACAAAAATACATGGAGCCTTTATCCTGCTAGTTTCTCCACTTTGCTACAGCTAACCTCCCTGCCTCCCATGCTTACAAATCTTTGAGGAGGAGCTGTTCAATGATCTTATGAGGCACGGACTTGAGGCTGCTTTAGTCTGCTGTCTTAAATATATAAAACCTGTAACTTTGTCATCATATAGTATTATATATGTAATCTGGGTGAAATCTATTCAGTTTAAGACTCAGACCTTTTTTTTTTTTTAATTCTTTCTCTGCCTTGAATATTTAAATACTACAGTTTTTTCAGGTTTTCAAAGTAAAAGTGACATTCTCTTTCATTCATTACCTCTTCCTGACTTCTATTTCTCCTTTCTGCAGACTGGTTATTTTCCAGTTCTCCTTCATGTCTGGAGAGAAACATTAAGTTTATGAAAATTCATTCTTATCTCCCATGGTTAATCTATCTTATATAAAAGTTACCGTCTGTCCCAGCTTCCTATATAATTTCTGTCAGCGGGGCATTGGAGTGTAGTGTCTATTATTCCACTCTCCACACTATTTATAGAAACACATTATGGCACCTTCCCTCCCCCCCATATCTGACATGCATAGTGATATAAATGTCTTTGCTTCATGACCATGTTTCAGTTCCTCCTTCTGATACCAGAGGCTGCTTCTATCAGCACTTCCTCTTGCAGACTAAGTGATCAGCCAGAAGACTAAAGGATTTTGTATTAAACCAGTGATGTGATAAATGGGTTTGGCCTCAAAAAGACCTATTCATCTCATTCACTTACTGGAATTTGAAGATCGGTTCATAAGCTGCAATTCCAGACCAATTATTTTAAAAGAACATTAGAACAAATGCAAGTATTCTCTGCATGAAAAGTGATATGAAAGTGGTCATGGGGAAAAGATTCTCATTTTGACATGAAAGAATAAAGAATACATAGCAAATATAACTGATTTCTGCTGGCAGTAATTTCCATTGCTGAGAAACATGGCAGCACCAGGTGATTTGTAACATCAGCCGTCAATACAGAGGAAGTGCAATCTGAGCCTGTCAAGAAAAACTTATCATGGCACTAGAACACGTATGAAAAGGAAATAGCATTATATATAAATATAATTTTTGCATCTCAGTTGTATTAGCCAGTCTTTAAAGTAACTATATGATACATTGAGACTTGGTCTTCCCTTGGGCAGGTGCTATTTCCCTGTGGTAGTATAACAGAATTATTATGTTCAAGTGGGGTCACATTTCACAAAGAAAAGAATTTTAACTACATTTGTAGCTTTCATTTATGAGAAGAGAACCATGTGTAAAAAGAAAGTGAAAACTTTCTTTTAACTTCTGCAGTGCATTTTGTAATCATCCAAAACCAGTTGGTTACATCAGGCTTTACAAGGAAATTATTTTGTTTTGGAGGATCAGGAAGGAAGTCAGCAACAGACAAAAGGAAGTTGGCTTGTTTTTTTTTTTTTTCAGCATAATCTAGTTTGAAAAAAACAACCCTTTCACTTAGCAGAGCTGAAAAATACAAGCAGTGTGCTGAAAAATGAGAGCTGGCAGGACATTCACTATTAAATGCGAAAGCTAGCAGAAACCTTTAGCCTAGCAATTAAGTTGAAGTACAGCAAAAGCATAGATCAGGTTGTTTGCACTTAATTCATAGTGGACAAGTTATTATCTACCATTTCAATTCTGGTATAATAAAAATTATTCATCTAATAAGAAATGATCAATGAAACCTAAATTTAAAAAGTAATGAAACAAAATGTAAGAAAGGATCCAATAGCTTGAGCTGATAAATTGAAAGAAGCATCCAGTATCTCTCCTATAAATTAACCACTATCAGCTGCAGCTGACTCAATGCTAGTCACTTAATAGTTGTTGATTTTGAAAAGCAATTTAATGAAAGAATTATTTTATGACCTGTTCATTAACTACTTTTAAGTTACACATTGTGAAGGCAATTATTTAATAGTAGTTATAGTCAACCCACGTGCAAAAGAACAATAATAATAATTTTAGAAAAATATGTTGGGGTACCCAATTGATTTATATCCATATGCCTGGAAGGCAATTATGAATTCTTAAACTACATTATTTCATCCTTCCCACTGCAATATTCATTTAGCATGAGAATAATTCCTAACCAGATATAACCACACTAAGTGGTTTAGGAGCAGCAAGATCTGGCTGTTCTGTAAGGAAAGGGGTAGGGATTGCCAGCCCCTCTGGCAGGGCAGAGGAATCCCATCACAGTCCACCACCTTGAGAAAGCTGTCAGTATTTTCAGCAGTATTTTTCTTATTCTCAGTAACTTTTCCCTTCTAACTAGAACAACTTTACAGCTGCTCACCTCAGAAGTCAAGTTAGAAAGTGGGGACCAGGGCGGGGATCACCAGAGATGTGACTGGGCAAGGGCAGGGCTGTGACATAGCTCTGGGATGAGGGACAGAGACACAGATGAAACGAAATGAAGCAGGACCTCCCCAATGAGTTTTCCCCCATTTCTTTCTCACAAAATAGCCTGAGCCAAGATCACATCACTGAGCTGCATCCCTCCACTGGCATGGAGTGCAGGAAGCTCCAAGGAGGCAGGGATTGTGCACTAGATCCAACATTACACAAGCATTTTTTTTACATCTTGTAAAAAACTCAGTTCTGTTTTCTATTGAAACAATTAGAAAAAAAAAACAAACCCTAAGAAATCAATAAAAATCAAATAATGCAGACAAACTGGGTTTTATAGAGAGTTTCATCTCTGAAACACTACTGATAATTCAAAGAACTCAAAAATAAATAAGCTTCAGGCTCCATATTAAACTGCATTTCAAGTCCAGGCTGTGACAAAATGAACAAATAAGCAGTCTGAAATGACATCTCCTATAATTTAATGCACAAACAATAGAGGACAGATTATATTATTGCCCGTCTTTTAGAAATATACATCGCATACAACCAAATCTTACTCATCTATGAATACAAACAGTAAAATGTAAATAATATCAAAATTACACATTTCAGCACATATTGAGAATCACTGATTTTTTTAGCTCCAGGTAATGCTAGTCGCATTACAGGATAAAAAAAAAATCTGGGAAGATGCAGACTAAGAAGAAAATTTAAAGGAATACCTGAGGAAGGAAGATTGGAATTTTGTTACAGAAGCAATTACTCTACATGGTAAATTTGAATGGGTCAAACATGATATATTAACTAAATTCTGAAGATTTTCACACCATAAAGAAGCTAGGAGAACAGACAGATTGCAATGCCTTGGGTAAAGAGGAATTTTCCAATGTCACAAGGGAAGATGTTATTTAGAGGCAGAGAAATATATTTATACATATAAATGTGCCAAGATATACAACTTTTTTATATTTAGAATATGCAATATTTTATGTAATCTAACAAATGTCTAAAAAATTATAAGATTTTGTTACTGTCTATAATGAAGAAAATCAAAATAGTTGCTATAATAAGTTAAGAATAGGAAGAGCTATAGAGAAAAAGGAATCAGAGTTCAAAGATTAGAAGAATAGAAGTAGGTGGTGGTTCTGAACAGTTCACTTTCTATGATGTTCCAATTAACAATGATAATGAAGTACTTTCTGTATTTCTATATAATTACTATTCATTTAATCAAAGAAAAAAATTGAATTTGCACAGGAACTGTAGCTATGCTAAATGAGGGACTTTTCAACCATAGAAGGCAGAAAAAGTCTCTAAAGGGAAAGAGGGTTTCTTAAAAGGTCATCTGAAAAAAATTTGATTGTTGCAAGAAAAAAATATGTAAAGTGCAGCAATACATTGAAAAGCAATTGTGTTATACTAAGTCATTAAACTGATAAAAAAAAATCAAATCTCTTAGTACGAAATGACTTTAAATCTTAATAATGTCTTAGATATTACATAGATACTATAACTTTCACAATGCCTCAGAACATAGTAATTTCCCATAAATGCTTCTTAATCAAAAATTTTCATTGATTTCCATTTTATATGCCAGCTGATGCAAATAATAAAAGCAATTGCACATTACGTACATACATGGATCTTGGTATATCTCAATGCTTTGTGGAGGGAACTTAATTTTTACAGGTTTTCCTGACAAGGAAGGGCTCGATGATTTCTAAGAATACAGCAATTTTCTATTTTTTTGTGAACAGACCAGTAGGGTTGGCTAGATAAATGGCTAAACCTCTGTTCAGTGTAGATTTCTTATCTAATACATTCTGAGGATGTCTTTGCTGTTTCTCCAGTCTTGTCATACCATTATCTATAGGCATCCCCTGGATGATTTACACACGTGGCTACTTTCTTCAAGTCTTCTTCTCTTTCCTAAATTAAGAGGCTCCATATTGTATCAGAAACACTTCTTTTGATGCCAAAGTGTGTGACCTACATTCCTGGAGAAGAAATGCAATCCCACTTAATAAATTAGGTTCTCAGTATCATCTAACAATATTCCAATCATCCAGTATTACTGCTTCCTTATTTATTGTCTGTCAGCAATTTTATTAAGTTTTAAACCCTTACTTTACTAAAAATCATTGGTGAAAATATTAAATACAGCTGTTGAGGAACCTCTACCTGAACAAATAATCCTGTGGTCCCATTTCATCATTATCAACTGTATCTTTCCCTTTGAGCAATTCTTTTTTTTCTGTTTTAAAAATCTCTACTTTCCCCAGCTTTCCTTGTAATGTGGCAGTGTACCAAGGTCTTTATTGATGTCTAGGAAGATTAGATCAAGAATATTTCACTATGTGAAAAAAAATCAATTATCCTATCTAAAAATATAGAAGCTTAACTGGACATGATCTATCTTTGTTCAATGTGTTTTATTTAATCCAGTCTCATCTAACTGACTTAATTTTTGATCAAGTATATTGTTCTAACTAGTTATAGTGTGCTTTTATAATGATTTCATGGTTTTATTAATTGGAATAAAACTATATCTTATGTGAAGTCATACATAACTAAAATAATAATAATAAAAAAAAAGATCGAATAAACCTGCACTGATAATTAGGTGGCAAAGAAATATTCCATTACAAAGATGTTTTCTGCAATTTGAAGAAAAATAAGAAAAAGGCATAATAAGCCACAAGGGAAAAGTTGTTAATGCATCATGAA
Organism: Toxostoma redivivum; assembly: GCA_013397375.1. Taxonomy (NCBI): domain Eukaryota; kingdom Metazoa; phylum Chordata; class Aves; order Passeriformes; family Mimidae; genus Toxostoma; species Toxostoma redivivum. The sequence continues at coordinate 50,766 of VXBI01007034.1, read as the reverse complement.
ACTTGTCCACCATTTCATTTTATCATCAACAGTTTCATTCTTTTAGGACAAGGATTTAACATAAATCATTAGATTAGCCTGTTTTCCAGATATCAGATTGATAGTCTGAGCTGAAGTGATAAGGAAGAGATGATATTAATAGGGCAGGTATTTAAAGTCAAATGTGCAATTCATCACTGAGTACTTTCCTTTTCTGTATATGTATAAAGTGACACAATTGTCTGAATTTAAGGGAATGGCTTCGCCCTAACCTTCAATAACAATATTCAGTATTCACTACAAATACCTAAAATAGTAATGCAGTCTGGACCAAAAGCTGCTGTTATTCAGCTCCTAAAGTTGTGCAAGTTTACTGGGAAACTTCTGGACTTTTTACTGAAAGCTTTATTTTAAAATAATATTTGTAAACTCTTCTTTTTTTGTTTGCTTTGTAAAAATCTGCAAAACTACAATTGAATGGATGGGCCCAACAATGCATGTATGCTTCAGAATTTCATATATAAAACCGAATATCTTGCAGAATTGATAGCTATATTCCTATACACCTTTAAATTCACCAAGTATTTTCAGGACAACATAAAATTCAGCTTAAATAAGTTCTTTCTTTCTTTAAAACTGTACTATGCAAAGGTACAACAAAGCACAGAGCTACTATTACATGAGTTTTACTGTAATGGTTGAGATTTCAAAGCATGCTAGTTTTCCTTTTATTATATTTCCCAATCTACAGTTTATTAATATTTTTAATAAATTACAAGAATTGTGCAACCTGAATGATGCTGTCCTGGTTTAGGGCAGGACATGCATAGATAAAAAGGAAAGGTGGGCGTTCCACCAGTCCTTTGGAAGTTTCTCTTCTCTAAAAGAGGACATCTTCCACTTATTTAAATTCACACTTGAGAATCCAGAAGTATATTCCAAGTACAATTTTTAAAATAATTGTTTTCTTTATTCTGTATAGGATATATATAAGTTAGAATAAGAATAACTTGCAGTTGCATTGCTCTTAATTAACTACTACAGAGGGAGATTTAATTGGGGATTATTAATTGAGATCGTTTCTCTGTAGCCATTAGCATTCTACATTAAGTCTCATCTGTGAAACAGTAAAATTGTCCTCACCAGCTGGGGCAATTCTGTAATTGGTTCAATGCAGTGTAGGCACTTTTCACAGGTTTCCAAACAGGGTAAAACAATACCAAGGACAAAAATAAGACAGATATTGATCTTATACAAAAAAAAAAATTAAAATACAATGTCTATATACACAAAGTATTATTATATGTGTAAAATATGTTAATTTCTTCCAGGAAATAAATTTATTTGGTACGTAATTTTTTAAGCTTCAATTTACCAATTATCTCAGTAGTCCCTCCTTGTTTCTCTTTTAATCTTGATTTAACTATGTAATTGCTGAATTGGAAATCTCCAATTCCTTCTAGTTGACCTGCTGTCACCTAAGAGTTTACCAGCAATTGAATTATTGTAATAATTAAACTTCATTACAACTGCACAATGAAGCACAATCAAAGAATAAGGAATACCACAGAGCACATTCAATTTTCTAGTATATTCAACATAATTTTTCATCAGTGAAACATGTATCTCAGTTTCTGACTAAGGAAGGAAGCTGTCTCATTTGTTACTCTTGCTCTGGATGATGGCAATATCATACTTCCATAGACACTAAATTATGTATATTTTTATCTATTGCTAACAGTTTGGCTTTCGATTCATATAAAACTCATTACTTCATACTAGATTGTGAATATTTTTATTTTTTATAACATTTTGTTTGCTTTTCAAATATGACTAAAATAATTATTAATATCTTTGAAACAAGAAAACAGATTTAGAAAGAAAATTAAATGAATTCTTTAGGAACTTTAGCTGTTAGTCATGTGATCCTGGTTTACTACATTTTATTCCTAATCTAATAATTTTGAAGCAATGTGTTACCCATGTCATCATACAGCTTTTATTAAGTAGGTTAAACATTATTCCAAAAATAATCTATGGAAAAGCAGGTAAATCATACTCTTCCAGAAGGGAACAAAAATTTACCTTTGAGACTACTAAGTGTAAGGGATTTTTAAACCTCTGTGTTACTAGGATATACTTGATTGATAATATTTAGAAAATATTTATTTCATGTAATTTATTTTACAATATCTCATTACTTGATCAGAACAGAAAAAAAAATATATGACCTTTCCTGTGTTATAGTTTAGTACTTTTAGAAATACGTTACAACTGTACTTGGTTGATTGTAATGCTAAGTGACATAACTGTAAGAGATATTATTGATTTCTCTCTTAAGCTGACTGCAGCTGAATAACTGAAGAAATAGTAATTTCTTCCTGAATAGCTGAAAATGATAAATCTAGTTTAAAGGAAAGACAGTCTTGATTATTTATGTTATATATATTTTGCATATAAATCAATAAAATATTTAAATATTTATTATTGAAATATATTTATAATAACAATTTGACTGTTCATCAAATACAGCTATATTCAGAGTGTTGTTGTTTTTTTTATTATATACTTATCACTTTGTTTTCATTTTGTTTCCACCTAATTTCTGTTCTTTTAATTCTGGCATTGATTACCTCATTTTATTGACCATTTCTGGTTCTATCTTTATATATTAACAATTTTTATTAACTGATACATCTGGCATCTGCGAAGTTGGATAATATTTCAGCAGTAGCAATGTACAAGCTGCAACAATACAATTTTCACGATGATTTTTAAAATGTTGTAGTTCAGTTAGTATCATTAAACAGATGATAACTCTCACAGCTGTAGCAAAAGTTTTGCATAAAGAAAAGAGCTTTTTTTTCCCCACTTTGTTTCAAAAGCTGCAGTCAGCCAGAGGGTTATAAGGGAAATGCTTTCAAATTCAGCAGATAAGAATCCAAATGATACTCAGGGGAAAGTAATGCGTTGTAGCTCTCTAGTTACAGATGGTGCATTTAGTGTGTAACCCCAATTCTTTTGAACTAAAGACTGTTTGGGATTTAAATCTCAGGTGAAAGAGTTACCCAGTAGGCTACAAAAATCAAGTATAGGAAACCCATTTCCACTTTTACCTAATAAAAATAATAATAGTAAAAACATGGACCTGAAAGCTGATCAACAGCATTGCAGCGTAGGCAATCCTAGTACCCCAGAGAAATGCGCAGAAAATCTCACAGCCTAGCAACCAGCACTGTATGGATGAGATTACCAGGGCTGACTCACCCAACCTGACTCCCAGCCTGTGTCATTTCTGTCTTAGTCAAAAGATTTCTTCTAAATCAGTAGTGAATTTTGCCAGCAGCAATGGGATACCAAGTTCTCAGACCAAAGTTAACTGTACTATGAGTTCTGTGTGTATTAGGGAGAGGGACTTGAAATTGCAGCAGGACATTGCCCTCAAGAAGAATTTGGTACAGCAAGGAATGCCCTTTTGGCAGGCATTACTCAGGTTTGTTGTTAAATCCCAGATCCTAAAATGTGAGTGCATGGGGATGAGACTTGGCAAAGTATTTAGGCAATAAAGTAAGAATAAGAAAAGAAATAAAACTCCCTGGTTCCCTAACAGGAGGCATTGTTGTGGACTTGTTTCTTTTTATGTTGTTTTTTTAATGGATAAAAGTACTGAAATTGGAGAATGAGAAGGGTAATCTGGAAAAAACCCAAATAATTGAAGTGTTCCCACTGAGAGCCAGAGGTTTTGGGTGGGGATGCTGTCCTCTTCCTCCTCTAATAGCAATTAGGGTTTTTTTATTGCCTCCCCAGGTATAAGCAGCTTAATCACAGTTACTAAAGAAGAGTAAGGAGAGGAAAAGGCCAATAGGTCTATGCCCAAGGCATGTGGCTGGGGGAGTCTAGCTCCTTCCATGGAGCCTGAGAGGCTGCAATGATACCTCAGCCTCTGCTCCTGTACCCTGCTGGCATTACACAATCTGAGAAGGAGCATATAAGGCCCCAAAAAGCTCACTTGATGAGCCTTCTAACAGGGCATATGGTTGTTTACATACTCTGAGTAAGAGGCATAGGAAAAACACCAACAAGATATTCTCAAGAGGTCAAAACAACAAAAAAGGCTTTACTAGCAACTTCAGAAAATTAGAGAGCTTCTGCCAATTCACTCGACATAAAACACTCCTCAAAGCATTAGCTTAACTAACTTTTGATTTTAAGTTACTCAAAAATTCCAAGTAATTCAAAGAAAGACAGAGAAGATATAGCAAAGGACACACATAGCTACCAAATCCTAGGTTCCAGCAGCATTCTGCTGATAGAAATCCCCAGAGTGGAGAGGATAAAAGTGTATGTTTACCTCATGCTCTGTTTTAAATACCCCTCATCTTCCTGGGCTCGTCCCCCAGTGGGATTTCTGGTCCTTTGACCACTCAGGAGCTGGGTTAGGGGCTCCTGGGGCAGGTGTGGAGCTTTGCCTCTGGTGTGGCAGGAACTGGCAGCCACACCCAGGCTGGGATACAGGCTCTAAGGATGGGGGGTGGGGAGCAGGGCATTTCCTCACCAGAGCAAGGCCCTACCTGACCCTTGCCTCTCACACACACTCCAAAATGTCTTGAGACATCAATATCTCCAGCCTCTCACTAAGCACAAACTGCAAAGAGAGGAAGGAGTGATCATGTGGTCTCTGAAATGCTGGAGGTGAGAGCTGTAGGGGTAGAAGGAGCACTGAGGTGTGGTCTCAAGGGGTAAACACCTGGAACACAAACCAATCTCCTTTAGAGTAGTGTGGTATGGCCTCTGAAAAAACAAATGGGCAGTGGTGGTTGATGACAAATTAGTAAGCCCTGAATCAAATTGCCAGCAGCTGTCCTGGATATACTTCAACAGCAGCATGGATGGGAAGCAAAGCATGGCACCATGGACAAAGGTGTAGGAATGTAGCAAGACACAGCTTGCTTTCACCTGGTAGGAAGGAATCCAGCACAGTGGAAGAAATTAAGCCACTTTCTGCAAAGAGGACGGGAGTTCTCAGCAAATGTTCATTAGAATTTTCGTCTCATCTGTATCCAAACACTAGTCCTTCTCTAGTGTCAGGAAAACAATTTCTTATTGCTACCGTGATCAAGGAAGAGGTGAAGCAAAGTTCACAGAATAAAATAAGTGCCTAAAGAGTAGATAATATGAAAGAGAAGAAATTATGGGCAGAATTTGAGAAGCTGAGTAGTTTAGGAATATAGTACTCACTCCAGTTTCATACATTTCCCTTGTTTTATAGCTTTTGAAAATAAGCCTAATGGAAGTATTACCAAAAGTCATCTACATTACAGCTAGACAAATTAGGTTCTGAGGATTAAGTTATATATTCAGTATAAGCTCAATTTTAATTGATGAGAACTGTAAACTTTGATTTTTCCAAATGTATATTTGGGTTTGCATTATGGTTGGTTATCATAGCCGTATTGTATCATTTTTTTCTCTTTCAGGTTAGAAACATAATACATGAACAAAAAATGTACTGCAAAAAAAGAAATGTCAACTAAAAGGCTTCTATTTGCCCCAACATACCCAAGAAAGCAAAAGCTTTTTCAGGAAATTTTCAAATCTTTTCTGGTCTGTACATATGAGTTATGGTAGATCTTGTAGACAAGACACCTGTCTTTGGAAAGTTCTAAAGGTATATAGGAAAAACAGAAGCTCAGAGAATTCCATGCTGTCCCACTTGACCATTGATTATTTTGGAAAGAAACTGTGTTTTAAGAAATGTAATGCTTTTAAATGGAGAAGTGAACAGTTTTCTTCTTAAGAAGTTATTTACAGGACCCTGGATATATCATGTCAGATATGCTGGCATGAGCAGTCAGAGAATATCAAGATTCTCTGCCTGTGGAACTGGACAGATGGGAGCAAACCTGACTCCAAGAACTGTAAAACCACCTTAGGTTTATCTTCATATGATCCTAAGCAAAGCTCTATAGTAGGGTAGTGCATAGTTTATCTGGCTGCACTTCCATATCTTTGTCCGAAGATCCCATATATTTTAATTTGTATGCATATAAAATTTTATGTTTTTCAGAGTTTGATTTCCCCACCCCCTTGGAAATCCTGTATGTTATATTTCACCTTCATAGACAACATCTTTAAAACTATAATGCATATCTAGATGCATGTATTTATATACGAATACCTTTAATATAAGAGATCATTTAAAATTTTTGCTACAGTGCTTACGTGAAAAGACAACATAAAATCAAGTTTTATGAAGAAAGTCTGTCTGGATTACTGATTTTCTCTTTGCAACATAACTGAGACTTTGTTCAATTTTTAGACCAGGGAGGTATACTGAATATTCATTAGACTATGATATATGCAAGGACATTTAGAATATTTCCTCCCCTGGAGACAGTATCTAGATTAGAAAACTCTAACATGTTTTAGCAATTCCCCTCAAATTTACATTTTGTACCTATTGAGAGGCTCATCTATTAATTCAAGCCAAAACTGTTTACTGTAGTCACTAGATTTTCATATTTCTGCTCCAATGTGAAATAAAAGAGCTGAAATTAAAATAATTTGCAACATTTTACACTTTGAACATGTAACTGTGGGGGTTTTTTTTGCTCTGACTGCACACTGCTAATAAAAGACAATGTTGCTCAACAGAAAAACCAAATTAATTTTGTGTATAGCATATCAATCAACACATGACATTCCTATTATTTACTAAATTTCAGATGTTTAACAAGTCAGTTCTGATGAATTCTGAAATCTTTTAGAAAAAAAAATTGTCTGAATGTTAGGCATATAGATGGTGGATAAAAATGTGATGTTTACTAGGGTTTTTTGGATGGGCTAAGAGAACTTATTTGCTTAATTATTTGTTGTCATTGCAAAACAACCTTTGCTCCAAAGAGAAACTAATTGTTCTTCCATGTCTAAAATCACCTAATATGTTTTATAAATATTTAATTTCAACTAAATGTATTCAAAAATAAGAGGTGATAAATTGAAGAAAATACTATAAAAGTGAGGAAAAGCAATAAAATTAAATCTGTCATCTCTCTGCCACCATCTGTTAATGAACTGGATAAACTCAGAGATAATCTGTTGATAAGGGAGAAGATAAAAATAAATAATATATTTATTAAATATATTTTTCCTGCTTTTCAATGAATATATCCATGAAAAATAACAATGGTGTTTTGTATTTTCTTGTTTATGATGTTTTAGTCTTGATGAAAATCTGGGCTTTTACTCAGCCACCTGCTCACTGTCATCCTTCAGAAGGATTGGGGCAGAAAATAGTAAGAATGGGAATGACAAAGCAAAGATGGATATAAAGACAAGAAGATTGCTACTAATTGTTTTGGGAAAAAAAAATCAATTTGGGCAAAGCAAACCTAATTTATTATCTGTTAAATATTTGATAACTGTTTCAAGTAGGAGTAGGCAAAAAAATCAGCACTAAATCAACACATCTCTTCCCCACTCTTTCAGGGTCAGCTTCATTCCCTCACTCCCAAATATAATAATTTTGAAAAGACTGCTATGTCTACACATCTCTTGAGAGAAATCTTAAGAATCGAAGAGTGGAGATGTCCAGTGTGTCACCTTTAATTAGACCACATATTTCTGAGACGTGAAAGTTCAGACTTAACTGTGTCTCTGGGATGTCCTATTACTGCTTCTTGACTACTCTTCAAATGCTTGGCAGTTGGGTTTTGCTTTTTTGTTTGTTTGTTTTGTTGTTGTTTTATTTGTTTGGTTTTGGGCTTTATTTGTTTTGTTTGTTTGGGTTTTTTATTTGTTTGATTTTTTTTTTTAATGAAAAGACTGTAAAATAAACCTAGGCAACTAGATTTATGTTTCTGGTAACTACCCTGAAAATTGTCTACTGATCTCACATGTCTAAAGCAGGAAAGATGTTGCCTCTAAGTTACTAAAGGCAGCTCAGACAGGAAAGGAGGGCAGTTACCTTTAATATTAGTATGGTGCTTATATCCCAGCAGTTAGCAAATGAAGTGTCTTAGTACATTTAAAAGCCTGTCTCTAATTTTAATTCTACCCTCACTGAAGTGAATTATAAACCTCACAGGACTCCCTAGCGTGTTCAAACAAGCTTATGAATGTTTCATTCCATGTATTTGTGTTTTTCATTTTCCTATGTCAGTTTTGATTTCTTTCCAAGACTTGTCTTGCTTTGTTGTGATGGTTGATTTTTGGAACAATGCTATTTCCTCTTGCCAGATTTATTTTATTTTCTGTCTGATTTTATTTATTTATTTATGCTCTTTTAGTGTCACTAATGTTCAAGGGCTCCACACAATGCTTCATGATCTTCATAACTCGAGTGATTTCATCTGTGGCTTTTCTAACTGGTCAATAAAACATTCTTTCTGGCCAGCACACAACAAAACCTAACATATGTTTAAGCCTCAAGGAAAGACTATATTTAGTCGGTCTTACAAAAGACATTTGAGGTGTTGCAGACTTATACAATTTAAACTTTTGACTACTACTGCTTTATCTTTTATGCTGTATCAAAAACATCCCATGCAATCATACAATAAAGAATTAAAATTATCACACATAAAAATGTCAATATCTTATGCCTAGTATTTTCTTGCATGTAATGATATTGAATACTGAGAGTTAGAAAACAGAATTTCTGTGATAGGCCTTAGTGCAACATTATATTTTTTTCACATGTAAAAATGAGAAAATAATTCTTTTTACTGCATTATGAAGATGCAATTGCTGATTTTTCTCTGGGGTTTCTTGGGTTTTTTAATCTCTATACACGACTGAACAGTTTTTTGTTCTCTACCAAGATGTCAATGATGACAATAGAATACTTTTTTAAATATGTAATATTTGCTATTTATAAATGTCTTAAGGAGGGAAACCAAAGTAAAGTCTCTGGAAAGATCCCTATTAGCATCATGGTGATTGTATTACAAGACTGTCATTTGACCAAAACAGAAACTAAAAAGGCTCCCCCCAAAAGCCCCATTGTTTAACTTGCTAAACATGGATTTGAAAGTGGGAGCTAAATGACTGCTTCTTTTCACTAAGATTTTAAAATAGCTCAAATATCTAAAAAGTAATGATGTGTTTGAGAATTCAAATAGAAAAACCACTACTTTAATAAAATTATTTAGATAACTCTAGAAATTAATGTAAAAATTAATTGGACTCTAGTTTAAAAAACCCATAAAAATAATACTATAAACATAAAATAAACAAAATATAGTTCACTCAATGACCTATGAGGGAAATCTGATAGTGAAAACATATGTATATAAAGTAATTATGTTCCTGTTCTTTTATCAATCAATTTATTAGCAGCTCAATGCCCTAAATATAACAATGCAAATTTTTATTGAGTTTCTCAGTGTGTGCAGTGGGTACTTAATGGCCATGCTGAAAGTCAAGAAGCATTATTTTAAGATATCTTATTTATAGTCACAAATGAACGAACCACATAGATTAAAAATGTCATAAGAAAAAGTGCCAAACTGATAAGTTAATCAAAGGAGAAATGAGGTCAGCTGAACTCTTGTTCTATTGAAGTAAATTAATGCATAACAAATATAGAAACTGTCCATCCCATCCTTTTTATGAGCTGGAGGTGAAAGAAGACAGATGCACACTCCTTCTGCTCAGAGCAAGCAAGAAAAATTGGATAATGCTGTCTTTCTTATTGAGAAGTTGGGTGAAAATAAGTAATTTCCTTCTGAACAGATCAGATTAGATGCTGTGACCACTAAATTTGAGGGTGTTTTCAGATGGAAGACTTTTCTTCTCATTCGACTTGCTTACATTTCTTCCTCAATATAGCTTGTTCATAGTAATTTCTATATTTTGTCAGTTGAGCAATAAATCTTGATACCAAAGTTGCTGAGAGTTCTTAGCACAACAATTCCAAGATTTGACCTTAGAATGAACCTTTAATAAAACTAAGCACTTTTAGCAAGTTGAAGGCTCTCTTCTCCATCCCTTGTTCTTTGTCCTGCCTTCCATGATTGCAAACTCAGTGCATTTCCTGGTGACCAACATGGGCTAGCTGAGGGTCCAATCTCTCCAGATCACTGCAGAATGTCCAGAAGGTAAATGTAAATGTAGCCTGAAAGACTACATAATTATTTTACATCCCAGTAGCAGAGAAATGAAATAGAGATGCATGAAAACCTTGGTCTATATGACAGACACATGGATATAGAATCTCATTCTACTACATCAGAATCCAATGAAGCACTTTAGGTTTCTTCCTACCATTTAATCCCATGCAGATGTTACAGGAGATAAAGAAAATGCTTCCATCTTGCTGAATCTTTTATAGAACATTCTTCTATGGAAGTCTGAATAAAAAATACCAAAACCTTTTATTTTCTAATGCTGATATTTTCTCATTAATTGAGGTGTGAACAGCTTGGAATGTGTGAACACTACAGTTTTCAGAGTTTGGGGTAAACTTAGTCTAAATCTATTACGTTGATCAAGGAACAGACCCGGACATTCCTATGAGATCTCATGAAACTGAGTAATTCTTATCATTGAGGCTGAAAATATATTCAGAAGAGCTTGATCTTATATTGTCAATTGTAAATAATCCATTCCACTCTAGACTAGCCTACTAGTAAGTAATGATCTCTTATTCTCCAAGCTCTTACTGTGGATAACATATATTAATAAAAGACAACCAGGCTTTTATTTAGCTTCCAGCAATGTAGGATACTATATTTCTTAATAAAATTACTGTTATGAGCAATCTACAGATTATTATTGAGGAGAGAATTTGTGACTGGTCCTGCCTGACATTAGGCCAGAGTATCAATATAGATGTAACACATGCATAAATTCAAATCATGTTAGTCCTTATGTGGCTACTGCTCAAAGACTTATAAGGCATTGGATAGAAAATAGTTGGGTTGGCGGAATTTTGGTGTTTTGCTTTGGGTTTTCATGTTTGTTTTTGTTTGTTTAGCTTTGTTTTGGTTTGTTTTTGGTTTGTTTTTTTTTTTGGTGTGAGAAGGTGTGTATTTGATTGACAATTGAAATAAGATTACCTAATAACAGGAACTTCAAAATTGATGAAAATTAAATATAAATTTTAAAAATATGTATTTTGCCAGTTTAGGTTGATCCTATTAATACTTTTACTGAAAGCACCTTGACCTGGAGATTAAGGGAACAATTTGACATGGAAATAATACAATCATGACCTAACTGTATCTATGTATAATTCTGCATCATTGTAATCCAACTTCAGTGCAACTCTGGTCATTTTTTACATTCTCTTTATTAAATTAAATATAGAATTTATACTGATATACTAAGACTTTACTTAAATTATAATTGAAGTCTAATTTTTTTCGTTTGGGCAAACAAGACACATCAGCATAATTTTAACAAATGGAAACTGCTGAGGATTTAAGTAATGAAAAAACTAATATTACTTGTAAGATATTTTGCTTTAAGATGTGGAATAGGAAGATAGCCATGAGAAGATAAAAACAATAAGGGAGTTACTCTGCATCTTCTTTGTTGAATTGTAAACTAATGATTGTGTGCATTTCAAATGTTTAATTTGAATAAAATAAATTAAAATGCAGATATTTCACAACTCTTCTGTTCCTGATAGCTTGCTGACATTTTTTGATGAAGATAAGCTATTCAGGTGTGAATAAATAAATGTCCTCCTAAAAATTCTACTTATACTTACAACAAAATAGGTTTTTGCAGTGTTCAATGAATGGAGCAAGGGGAGAGCAAGTAGAAGAACATCAGCATTTATGTACATAAGAAGGCTAAGTGAGTGACTTCCAAATTCCCTGGGGTTGCCATGTTTACACCGTGTTGGGAAAGAAAATGTGAGCACTGAGGAATTGGCTGCAAATCAGCCTACTATAGTTCCTGAACTTCAGCTGGGTCTGCTGCCTTGGTCTTGAAATTTCTGGCTCTTATACATGCTCCTGTTCACATAGTCTCAAATACAGGTTTGGCATGCTTTGCTATTCAATTTATTTGTAATTAATTTATTTATTATAAAGATTTAAATGTTCCATTTTACCTGTAATTGTAATGGTATAGGTGGTCAGTAGAATTTTTATTCCCATCTGGGAAACTGTATAAAGACTATTATATCTGTGTTTATGTGTATGAATGTGCATATATGTATATATGTATTATGCCTAATTTTTTCAAGGTACATGTCCCAATATGGGAGCAGTAGCTGCCATCAACTTGCTTTAGAAATAATGGCTGCCTGAATTCACCAAGAAAAATCTAATATAAAGGTATTGTTTCTTTAAAAGTGTGTATTCTTAATGAAAGCTTTATAATGCTAAATTACAAGGTCACTTGAAAGCTCAAAAAAGGAATTATACTCACCATTTTGATCACTGTAAGTTTGCAATTCAGAATTAAACTAGTGTGGTTTGTACAGGTTTAATTAGCTACAATGCAAGGCCACTGGAAAGGTTATTTAAGATCTATCACCTATGACTGTGAGGAAATATTTTATGGTAAGTATTTCAAGAGGTTTGGTTTCCAAAAAGAGTAAACAAGCTCTTTATATTTCATAATTTGATCTTTAAAAAAGAAAAAAAGAAAAAAAAGCTTTTTCTGATTTACTTGAAAGCCTAATAATCATAAATATTACAGCAACACAAGGAAGACAAGACTATATTATTTGTGGTGTTTCAGCTGGAATTCTCTATATAAGTTTAAAGGAATTTGCCATATGTCAGCTAGGCATTGGTGACCCTTTGAGTGACTTTTATAGCGATTAAAGTAGGCTGGTGAAACAAGACCAATATAGATTCCTTGGAACTCCACCAGCAGAGAACAAAAGTATATGTCAAATATACAGATTTTCATGTGTGAGCAAACTCATCTCAAAGGTGACTTCTTTCACAAAGGAAACAATAATTAATCAGCTAATTATGTTGATGGCTAGCCTTATGAAGTGGCAGGAAAAATGAAATTTTATCTAAAAATTATTCTCCTAAAATTTACAAAAAAAATTAGAAGAGAATTATTGAAAAAAGAATATTTTCATCATTTATTGACATACTACTGACTATATGTAAGATCTATGCTCTGAGTCACTTGCAAGCATTCCTTTGGGGGTAATCAACACAGTATTAAATTCATTTTAAAGTTTGTTATTTTATGAGTAATATCCATTTTGTGGAAAGACAGTGTTGCAGGATAAGATCTTGAAGATATATTACTCCAAAAATTGACTTCTTTTTTGAAAGCACTTTACAATAATGCATCAGAGGGTGACTCCATTTTGTATAATTTAACACTTCTACAGTTTATGTATTTATAGCTAAGTTGTCTAGATGTTCTCCAAAACCAGTAGCCCCAAGTTAGCACTTTTTCAGTGAGATTTATTTGCTTTATTTGAACAGTCTGACTAACAGGATGAGATGACTCTGTCCCAATATTGCCTAATTATTGAGAATAAAAATAAAGGGACCTCTGTATTTGATCTAACAAGTGGTACTACATGTTTCCCTTTATCTTGTGCTCTTATTGTTTGTGAGTTTTGACATGTTGGATTCAAGTTAAGAAGCTAATATTTTTCTAAAAACCAGTCTGAAAACACATAGGAACTCTCCTTCCACAGTTCTACACCAGGAAATGATCACGAAAATCAAGTGGTGGAAAACCCTGAAACAGGTTGCCCAAAGAGGTGGTAGACACTTCATATCTAAAAACATTCAAACTCTGATTGAACAGTGCTATGTGCAACCTGTTCTTGTTGAAGATGTTCCTGTTTATTGCAGGGAGCTTGGACTAAATTACTTTTAAATCTGCCTTCCAGGTCAAACTCTTCTATAATTCTCTGATCATACAGGAAAATGGCAGCTCCATGTGGTTTAATTTATAAAGGTCTATCAGAAGGACTCTTTATCAAGAGTATGAGAGGAGATAGAGCAATGTAGAAATAAAACATATTTGCAAGTAAACCAAATTTTGGTACCATTAAAAAAGGATTTTGTCCCTGTATTGCTTCCAATTTACCTTAATTTGTTTGACAATGTGTTACCTGTCATTCTGTGAGGCTGCTGCCACCCTACGATTCTTTTTTCTTTTGTGTTTTTACTATGTTTGTTTGTACAAAATCCCTTTCACTTTGTCAGGCTGATGAGATTTTTGAACATGGTCTTTTCTGCATCAGGATAAGAATGTAAAAAATCAATGTGAAAGACTGTGTGGGACTGAGGTAAAAAATAACACTATCATAAAGCTGCCTATTTTTTCCTAATTATTCACATAGCCTGGATTTTGTTTCCTTCTGCCTGTGAAAACAAGTGCAGAGAGCCTTCAACATAATACATACCCTTTCTTTCAAAGCCAAGATAAATCTGTGACTGAGAATCTCATAAAAATTCTTGTCTCGGACTATTCATGAAATTATGCAGGCTGAACTTAGCCTTATAATTGGAGCTAAACCAATGCTATTCATTACATTTTAATTTAATCTAGACATTTTCATATCCCCATATTTTATCTTCCCCACTGAGAGAAATAAAAATATCTATAAAAATTTTGAATATATATTGCTAAAAATTGTAACTTATTGCTAGAGCACAAACTATCGTTATGACTCAAAATATACACTAGGTAAAAGCTTTGAGATTTTTCTCTATATAATAAAAAACAGTGGATCAGCATTTTAAGGCAAGTTGAAGAGTTAATGCTAGCACTTCTAGATGTGGCAAATTGATAGTAATAAAGCAGAGAAAAAAATATTTTCCATTATTTTAAATTCATTAATTTCCTCATAAAACAGAGGAAAAAACTATATTAAAACAATGAAAATCAAAACCTAAAACAAATCATTTTCTGAATCCTTACAGACAACTGGTGTCTACTTTTATCAAATCACAGCATAATTTTTGTAGGTGGAATGTATTCCTGAAAAGGTTTTCACTTCTCTCAAAAAATTGATATGATATTACAAACTACCTGTTGTTACCTTAGGGTAACTTGTATTAAGTAGTTACAACACATTTTACATATCCAAAGGATTCTGTTATGGTTTATTAGAATTCATGGTACCCTTACAGTTCTTTTCTCACTGTGTTTGTTCTGCTTTGGTTTTCTAATTACTCACTGTCCTTACTTCAGAGTACTTGTTAAAAAGGGTCTGAGGTGATAACAGTTGCCAGTTTTAGGGCAAGTTGCTTAGCATAAATATTCACATAAACTGCACACTTCAGTTTCATACTTCTATAAGGACTCTTTGGTCAGAGGAAGACCAGTTAACCAGAGTGCCAAACTTTTACAGAATATTTCTTTGACATAGATTCCGTAACATAAGGGAATCGGTACAAGTGTAGTAAATGCAGCTTGTGAAATCTTCCAGAGAAAGCTAATGCTAAAGCTGTTTTTATTGGTTAAGGACCTGAAAATAAAGTTTTAACAAATTAAAGTAGGTAGCTTTTGGTGATATAATTATTATGTTCATGATCATTATGGCTACACCTTGATAAATTCAACATGAATTCAGGGTGCAAACCCTGACAGATAGCTATTGTGAGAACTATGATTTTTTTTCATTTTAAGTTTCAACTTTATATGGCAAATATATGAACATATGGGGTGATTATATCTACAGTTCTCTTAGAATTTGGATCTCTTTCTTGCTATTTTCTTTCTTTCTGAAGAAATTTTAATAAGATTTTAAAAGAATTTCAATATCTTCCAGTATTAAAGGTTCTAAAGAAATTGATACCACCATTTCTTGAGATCAGAGCATAGTGTTTGTCATGGCTTTCAGTAAAGACAGCTCACATTTCGTTTTGAAGAAATTCCAGAGGAGTGTGTAATAATATTTGTTCAGTAATTTCCACATTTTTTACTTCTATCTCATGTTCTTTATCCATCAAAAAATTATCTTAGTAAAGGTTCCGAAAGTAATATCAGCACAGTGGTTTTTTTTGTAGGAGTCTTTGTCTTTAGTTCTCTTTTGAAAGTCATGCTGGCTTGTGCTTAAACTCAAGAGAACTGCCTTGTCTTTTGTTTCACACACATCTCTGAATTTCTCCTTCAGCTCTTCAGTAGCTCAGAACACACCACAATCAGCTAATCTTTATCAGAACAGAGTCCTCCTCTATTTACAAGTTAGTGAGACTGGAATGTGCTTTCCTGGGGGCCAGTTTATAGCATTTGTGAAGGCTTATAGCCTTCATAAAAGAATTCTTGGTCATGACAAATGAACCTAGAATTAATGAAAAACAAAGATGCATTCTGCCTTCAGTACTCACTCAACATTTCCAGGAAAGAAGTACATCTCCATTGCAATTTTCTGGATTTTTTTTTTCTCTCATTCTCTTTCACTATTTTACGATTGCAAGTAGGAAATACAAAAGTTTAGACTAATGTCACACTTTAACTGGCAAAACATTTAACTTAAATGTTTTTTCTTAAAGATATGCAGTTGAGCTTTGTCCAAGGAACTGGAAAAGAAAAAGTGTTTTACCTTGCATTCCTTATTAAGAAACCCTCTTTTTCTTTGAATACTACAAAAAAAGATCTGGATTTAATCATCAGTTACAACCTTAGTGCTGTCATGAGGAGGTTTGATTGTCTGAAGTTTTCCCTTACTGTGACAAATGAATTAAATAAGAATTTTGTCCTTAAAGCACAAGATGTACAATCATTCTAAGTGACAGATCTTTTACAAAAATATGTATGGTCATGTTATCTTGTTTTACAACTGTGTCCTCACTGTAACATTTTAAGCTGTTATTTGTATGTGTAAATATTAGAATAAATTACAGAAGAATTGGTAAAATAACTGGGAAATAAAGTGGGATTGGGTGCAGAAAAGAAGAGAAAAAAGATTAATAATGCTGTTATACAAAAATTTAACCTCAGACTTGCATTGACTTGACTTCTAAGAGAAAAAAATAATTAATATTAAAAATTTGGCACATTTCCTTGCTTAAAAAAAAAAAAAAAACAGGCAAAGAGGAGACTGAGTTATCAGGAAATTTGAATTATAAAACAGGAAGAGCAGAAAGACAAGTGAAAATGGAGAGCTATATCACTTTTGAGTAATTGAGCAGAGAATTATTTTTTTACCCTGAAGAAATACTGTCCCTAATTGGTTCTTACTGACTACTTGACAAGTGGAAAAAGGAAATACATGAGGATCTGGGATGTCAAGTATTGTATGCTCTGTTCTTGTTATGTTATAAAAATAATGGATTTTGCCTCATGTTTAAATGTGTGTGCTTTTCTTCCAGCTCTTGCAAAGGATATCTGTATTTAAATGCTGTTTCTATTCCAAGATAAATGGTATCGTATCTTCCACATTTATGATTTGAACAATAAGGGGAAATGCAGGATCAATTCTATGATTTTAAACTGATACTTTTCAATCTGCAACCTAAATCAAATGAAATTGATTCTACCTTACAACAGAGAAAACTGGCAGGTTTGTACAGTGTTTAAGAGTGTCCTTTTGTTTTGGTATTGTAATAATTCCACGTGAGTGACCTTTTTCAAGATGAACTTTCCATGGTGAAAAATTAAATAAATTTGAATATAGCAGAGTAGCTTTCTTTGCATTTGTCCTGTTGCTTATATTTCACAGAATCACAGAATATGCTGAGTTGGATGGAAAGGTCGCCAAAAGGATCTTCTAGTCCAACTCCTGGCTCTGCACACTGTGTACCAGCGAGAAGTGATCAGTGTCCACCCCTTCTCTTCCCCTCATGAGGAAGTTGTAGACTGCAGTTAGGGCTCCCATGTCTGCTCCAGACTGAACAGAACAAGTGATGTCATCTGCTCCCGATATGTTTTCCCCCCAAGACACTTAACCATCTTTATTGCTTTTTTTTGAACACTCTCCATCTTTAGATCTTATGTTGTGGCCCTCAAACTTTCACACAGCCCTTGAGGTGAGATGCCCTGGGACAATCCCCTCTCTTGCCTGGCTGGTGATACCTGACGTACCCCAAGACACGGCTGGCCCTCCTGGCTGCCAGGGCACTGCTGCTTCACATTCAACTTATCAGTTACTAGAACCCTTTCCACCCATTCCCCAGAGTGCATCTCAGCTCTCCAGGACTGGCCCATCCCAGGTGCAGAATCTGGTACTTCCCTTGGTGAACTTCATATGAGTGGTGGTTGCCCAGCTCTGTCATTTTTTGAGGTCTCTGCGGGGTCTCCCTGAATTACTTTTTAAAATGTCTGCTAACTCAAAAGGCTTACTTAAATGTATTAGCAGTGGTTGTGATTATTTTTTATGGCACTTTAATGAA
The DNA here is from genome assembly GCA_013397375.1 of Toxostoma redivivum. NCBI lineage: Eukaryota > Metazoa > Chordata > Aves > Passeriformes > Mimidae > Toxostoma > Toxostoma redivivum. The sequence continues at coordinate 32,506 of VXBI01007034.1, read as the reverse complement.
GTTCATACTTTCTCATTTTAATCTCTGAAGTATACCTTACCTATGAGACAGTTGAAGGCTGGCATGTAATCTGTACCTGCATGCATGCTGAAAGCATTGCTGCTATTGCTATGGGCAGTAAATGCTCTTACATGATTATTCTGCTTATCCCATGAATCCATGGACCTTTGTATATGGGGAACTTTGAAAAACTGTGTACAATTAGTTCATTGTCTAGCTACTGAAAATCTTTTAATGGAAAAAAATTTAGAAATACCTCATCCTTTTATCATTTTGTAAGAAAAATATCCCACTATATCTGTACATTTAGGAGACAGCAGAATAATCTGATACTATAGGGAGCAGAACCAGCATGCAGTCTCAAACTATAACTTTTTGAGACATATTATCTTACTGCTGAACAGGGAAATGTTTTCCTTTGTATTTTGAAAGACTGAGTAGAATTGAATAACTATAAATAAACTGTAATAGGCCTGTTGATGTCTTAATGTTAAAAAGGAAAAGCAGAAGGTTTTGCTGGAAGGACTAGTTACTAATAGCTAAACCAATTTATCAACCTTACTAGTTGTTTATGACTTACTGGAATCACAGGGGAACGCAAACAGAAAGATTTTAGGAAAAACCTTTCTGAAAGTAATGCTCACTGTGGAGAGAACTTTATGCGCTGGATTCACAGGTATGGTTGGACAATTGATGTTGAAGTAAATAGAAACAATCACTTGGATAATGAAACTTTTTCTGGACTCATAAAACTCGTCAGTCCCGCCAAATCAGTTCAAGTTTTTCTGTAAGAGAGTACTCAAAAAAAAAAAATAGTACATAAGGTTATTTCAATGAAGAAATAGGAGGAAGACATCTAATATGGTAGAAATATACATGTAATTAAAAAAATGCTCTATGATGTACCCAAAATTATTTTTTCATGGAAAATAACATGCCATTTTCTATGGTGCTTTGACATAACTAGAAAAATGTGACTACTGTCATGTGGGACACTGATGACTATAATTACAAAATTACCATTCCTATATTGTCACTACATAAATGTTGAAATATTTAAACAGAATCTACAGACACAGATCAGATTTAAAAAAAAATCAATAAAATCTTTTGCACTACCGCTGCAAGTGGCAAATTAGATTTCTGACCTTCTCTTATTATTTTATATTTATTTTCCTAAATTTCCTGGGAATAAGGAGAGGCAAAGGTTTGTACTGATGATCTGACATTATCTTAAATACACCAAAATGGAAAAACTCAAGAATGTGGACCTCTTGAATGCTTTTCCATCATTCTTATTACATGCTCTCTGTCTAAAGAGGAAGGTTAAAGAATACCATTTCCTAAACTGTATAGCATACTACTGAAAACAAAATTTAAAAACATCAACTTTTTTGGCCATAATTTTACCCCTAGCTTGCTTCTTATTTCTCAATAACTACAACTTTTTAATCCAGACATGAAAGTATTACAGTAAGTACCCTGCAACATTCTAGGCTTATTTCAGACTTGCCAAGGACTTCCCAAACTCTTTGTGATCTCAGACATCCTGGGCTTATTAAAAGCCATACATTATGAATATCAGATTGTAACTAAATTGTCTGAACTTAGTTTTAATATGTAATAGAAATTCATTTTTTTTTTCATAAATGCAACAATTATCATGGGACTTGTTTCACAGCATGCCTCACTCTGGTATATTACTTCTTAAAAGTAATCAAAAGCTTGCATATACTCACGTTTCTTTTTCAGTCTTTCCACAGGCATAAGAAAAGTGTACCATCACAGCTGGGCATTTTATGTATCCCCTAAGTCACTGACTTCCTACTAAACCTTCAAGTAAGTCAATAAACAACTGAAGACTGAACACAAAGTAAATATCCAATACTCTTGTCTATGGGTGAATGCTCACCTGGAGTGGTATTGATTACATTATTCATTCTGATGTTTCTGCATGAGGTATCACTAAAAGCACTGGCTCAGTGTCACATCAGACATAATGCCACTGGTGGAAACAAAAGAATTAAGTCACATTTCTGACACTGGTAAATTAAAGACATCTAAAGATTATCCATCAGGAAATAATATGATAGTAATGTCAGGGGAAAGTTGTAATCCTCATAATCCTTTTGCCCATTTGACATTGTAGAATATACATGGCTAGTTTGTATTCAGAATGCAGAAAACATACTGTTGATGTGATTTCTCATGTGCAACACCTTACAGGTTTCTATTCCCTCTTTTCCTTGAAACTTCCTGATCTGAATCTTGACATGTAAAGTAATAAGTCATGTGGGTTTACCTGTCAGGTGGACTTATATAATTAATATATTTTTTTTTCAGAAAGAAAGTAGGTTTTATAAGGTTGGGGTTTTTTTTGTTGTTTTGTTTTTGTTTTCTCTTTTTTTTTTTTCATTTGCTAACCTGAAACAACAAAATGGAAGAGAGGGTTGGAGAAGCACACAGTTCTTGCCTAAAGCAATAGTTACCTTTTTTACTGTCCTCTGTTCATATAATGTTTCTCCTCTAAAAAGAGAAGATTTTAATTGATTTTCATTGGCTGCTAATCTGAACACTCCCCAACAGCCTTCCAGTTCCCTGGTAAATTAGCTACCATGTCCTGGGATAACTGCCAGCACTGTACAGCCATCTCTGAACTGAAAAATATTGTATTTTGCAACTACAAATACACAAACTAGACAATTTCTTCCTGTCACTATAATACATTTGGGGGAGAGCAAGCCACCCTGTCATAAAAACCCATAAATACAATAAATTTTTCCTTTTTGTAAACCTTGTTCAAGATGATAATTAAGTTCCATTTTTATGTTAATTCTATCAAATATGATGTCCCCAAGGAGAAAGAAAACTGAAGGTCTCTGGAGATGGAGGCCGGACAGGCCAGACTTCACATTGCTGAAGTCTGGTAGTTTGATTTAGTTTAGCTTTATTTATGTGCCTGCAATGGAATGCAGTGAGTTTTCATGACTCAAAATATTTACTTCACAAGTTCAAACTATTCCAGTGAAACTAAAAATTCTTTAAAAATTTAATCTCATTTAAGTCAAAATAAAGTTTAAGACCAACCTATTGCAATAAATTTTACAGCATTTGGAGGCAGCTAGTTGGGATTTTGAATTTAAAGAAAAATTATGCACATACTTTTAGGAAAAAATATTGGTACCTCCATAATTTTTATGCAATTCATGACACCAAAATAATGCATTTCACTGAAATTAAACAAGAGTTTTTCATTTCAAATATCCCAGTAACCAGGAGGAAACTTCATAAAATTTTCATTCATTTTTAAATATGAATATACATATTAACAAGGAAATAGAAACATTGGCTGTGGCTGAAAGTAACAGAACAATATTAAAAAGCATGCCATTTATGTTGATCTGTACAGTTCAAGAATGATATTTCAGTGCCAGTAAAAGATAAGTGTGAGGCACTGGCATAATTAAAACTGATAAAATGATTGTTACACCCCACTGCACTCATTGTTTTGTTTGAGAAGATAATAATTCTTACTCTTTAATTAAAAGTTTACTAAATGTGTAGAGATAGTCAATTCCTCCAAGAGATAGATTATTTTCTCCTTCACATGCTGAAATTGTGTGTCACTTTTCTTCACAATTTTGACAAGTTTTTTAAATGTTTCCTTAGCATGTAACTTACTGGAAGAAAACTGCAGGCTGTGAGGATCTGAGAGGGATATATTCATCAAATGGATAAAGATGATGATATAACAAGGAAGAATTGTTTAATTCGATTAACTTTGATTGATACGTATTTAAATACAAGAAAAAGAACATGCTAACCAGAAGTATGGTCTCTGAAATCACTCTGCTTGAATGAAAAATAGAGCCCTTTTCCTGCCCAACATTAGATGTACTTGATGCCTTCCCAAACAAAAAAAAATGGACCTGTTTTGACCTTATTGCTCTTTCAAAATCCATACTTATAGCCACCATCACTTGCATAATATTTCTGGGTGTTTGAAGTAGTTAGTAACAGAAACTATCTATTTCAAATATTATTGCATAAAGAACAAATCAAAAGAAGATTTATCCTAGAAAATACATTCTGGTGATTCAAAATTCACAGTGTATTCCATTATTATATTATATATATTATTTGACTATTTTTACAAAATTAACTGGACAATAGATGTATCTGAAGTAAGTTACATATACTATGAGCATCCCTTGAGTTTATTTGAGAGAAATATTTTGAGAATTTTTCACGTGCAAGTTATTACACTTAGGAGTGTTTGATTTCCCCTATACATGGACTGTCTAAAGTCAAAAAGAAGAAAAAGCCCTTACATATAACATCTGTTAATTTTTTTTTTTTTGCATATTTTAATGTGTATCCTGAAGTAAAAAGTAAAATTCAGGAAATTATGTATTCTTCACTGAAGAGTATGTAACAGCCACTGCAGAAAGGTAAGAGAATTTCATAGCTCCTTGAAGAGAAATATAGTGCATCAGAATGCTGGTTCCCAGCATAAAAAACCTAGACCTTTACACAGCAGAAGAAATACAACTTCTTAATTGAAAGATCTATTTTTTTTTTCTGTTGGATCTCAGGAAACTGGAGTTTTTGAACTTTGAGTTTTTGTTTCCAGGCACAGGCCCTCTGAAAAACACTGCACTGGACCTGAAACCTTGGAGAAGACTTGTAAATATAAATTGTGAATTTGAAGTCACAAATGTGTAGTGGGTTAGATGTGTGCATTTTCACTGGGTGATGGGTTTTAAATTTGAGGTTTTAACAGTACAATGGTAGTTAGGGAACAAAATGGAGAATTTTGGGTGGTGTCTTTTCTTCTTGTTCATCTTCTTCTCTTCCTTTTTCTTCAAGGAACTTAGGTACTTACCTTTGGATTGGTCAGTCTAAAGTCACTCTAAGGGTCATGGGAATCTATTATTGGGTCAAAAGTATAAATAATATAGGTGTAAAACTTTTATTGGTATGTTTATCTTTAAAAGGCATTGAAGCAGGCTCAGCTGTGACTATTTTTCCTACTTCTAGCAAGCAGCTAGAAGTACTGCTATGCTTTCTGTAATTTCTGATAAGATATAATAAACATCCAAGTCTGAACACGAGAAAACATCTCAAATGCCTTTCTAATAATCCTGGCTCTGACCAGAAACAGATGAGACTGATGACAAACCACTAATTAGTGGTGCAAAGCCTAGCACACATTCCCACATTTTTCCCCAATCAGAGAAGAAAAAAGAAGGGAGATGTCAGGATGGGACATATCAATATTCTCTGGAGGAGAATATTGACTATAAAAGTCAAGAATTCTAGCCTAGGAGAAGCAGAAAAAAATATGCAATTGCATAAATAAAATAAGGTGGTTTTTATTAGCCTTACTTATATTCATATTGCTTTCATGTGGGATCAGTGGAGTAATGGTCCAGACAGATCAGCAGAGACAGATGTTTTCTCCCATGACTGTCAATAAGACTGCACATTCCCAAGCATGCAATGAAGAACCAGAATATAGAATCAAAATTCAAGGGCCACAGAGGGGTTTTGCTTCCAATGAGACCACAGTGGACTTGACCTCTCATAAGGAAAAAAGAAACCCCTAAGAAATAATAAATGGTTATCCCTCATCCTGCATGTACCCCAGAGATGGCATAGTTAGGAATTTGACTTCCATCCTTTGCTCCTACTGAAAGGACACATGCAAGGGTGTCCAAGTGTTTGGGTTTCAAAAGATTCTGGGAAAATTTTGTTTGTGTGGCGTTTGTTCAATCTGGGACTACAGAATTAGAAAGAAGACTCCTGTGCTCTGAGCAGCTTTTAATGGATTATAAATAACAATAAAATAAAAATATTATCGGGATTTAATTATTACATAATATTTAGATAATTATAAATAAAGGGTAATGTTTAAATTAATATCTGGTCTTTTCTCAATGAAAGCCTGCTTTCATATTAATTCAAATATTGAAGATAATTGAGGGCTTCCTGTGGGCAATCTTTTGCAGAAAGATGTTAATGCTAGAATTAAAATTACCCAAAAGTCTTCATTTTTCAAGTTACTAAACCAATTTATTGTTTTAGTTGGGAGAGTAAGTAGGGATTACTTTCAAATGACAACATCAATAATTTTTTAATTTTTAAGTAAAGTTTACAAGGTTTGCTTTGCAAAGTTGTATTAAAATAATATTAAAAAGCCAGACACTGAATACAATGTGGGTTTTTTTCTTGATTATAGCTCTTATTACTCTTTCATCAGCTGAGAATAAAACTGTGCTGGCACTCTATGTCTTCTTAATGAAATAAACCATGAAAACCTTTCCAGCTGTCTTGTTTGAGTTTGAAAAACAAACGAGAATAATAGATACTCCATATAACACTGAGCTGCTATATGATTTCTTGAAAGCTTCCATCATATGTGCATAATGTTTACAAGATGAATTGTTGTGATAGTGCATTTCAAACTAATTCTGTTCTATGGAAAATGTAATTACACTTTTTTCTCTTTTTCCAATAATAGCTTTCATAAGAAAGAAAAGAGGAAAAAAAATTCAGAGTTAGAAACCATTGCTGTAAGATCATGTTGAAAAACATAATAGCTCTACAGCCTATGATATTTTATGCTTCCAAAGCAGTGAGTGGTGAATGAAGGGAAATACTGATCCACAGCTCATTCAAGACAATGAAAATGCTCCCTTAGGCTTCATTTTTGTTTGATGTGAAATCTTTTAAATAAGATATCTTTCAGATTTCTGTCTCTCTCAACACTGAAAATTTAAATAAAGTTGCTTTTATACTCATTGCCACTCTCATAAAATAGAGCTGTCATTTGCTGGCTTTCAAAATTAAAGTCGTATTTGGCACCATCCATACTTGGGACCTCAGTGTTCTGTACACTGCTAGATAACTTCTATGTTGTGCTGTCATTGCTGAATTTGGTAACAGGGCATACAATCCACAAAGTGTGAATAAAAAAAACTGTGTATAAGCTTAACTTTAAGCATTTGCAGAGTGGATTTTTTTTAAGAAAGAAAAGAAAATGCTTTGTACAGAGTAATTTTCATTAAATCCATACTCATTCCTTATTCCTTATAAAACTCTTCATAAGCTATATTTCATCTGCTGCTATTTTGGGAGTGTTCTAGTAGATTTCTTGTTCTGACACAGGTTACTGCTGAATACACACTTTCTAAACTTGGTATTTGAACAGAACATCAAAAGAATTTTAACTATTAGATATATCGCAATAGCATTTAAAGCTGTACAGAAAACATTTAATGATAAGGTAAAAATTGTAGTGGTGAATAATTTATTGCCATAAACCAAATCGCTGTGAGCTACACAAATTTTCTTTTGGTTTTCATTGATGCAGCATCTATAACAAAATATATATCTCATGAAGTTAAAGGAAAGGGTTAAAATCATCTTACCAACATCTTACACTTTATCTCTTTCTTTTAAGTTCTTAATATATTCTTGAAAACTATTTCTAGGGAAGAGTTCAGATAACAGAAGGCTGAGCAGATGGTCTTTTCCAACTTTATGGTTCCAGAAAAAGCAAGGCCCCTCATTGCTGCTGACATCTGAAGTTGATGCAAGGAGATGCCTACCATGTCAGACGAAAAATGTAACAGCTAGTCAGACCCATGGTCAGGCAGCTTGGCACTTGCTGACAGCAGTTTTTCCACGTGTTGGAATCAGAAGAAATTATAAACCTAAACCATATGACTGCTTAAAAATCTGTTAATTTACTTTCCTTTTTCTGTCATTAATTTTTCCTTAAAAAATGAACAAATCCACCAAAAGTATGATTTATTTTAACAGAGAAAAAGAGAGAAACATATTGAAACCTAAAATTTGACATCAAGCGATTCATATTCATAGATCTGAGTTTGCAATAGAAGTGCTGTACAGAAGGTATTTCCTTAATACTCCAAGTTAAATTTCTGTCAATTGCATCACTTAAAACATAACTGAGTTTAAAACCATACCATATTACCTGGAATGTTTTGAATAATGACTTAATATCTAGTATCTGCCTTTTAAAGATGACGATTTTCTTTTATGCTGAAACAAGGGATCCCACCATCCTAAGCAGTTACAGCTTGACACAATATCATATTAGTGCAGGTGTGGCAATATTATTTCCTCTCTTTTTCAACAAAATAAAATAAAGGTTTTACTAGTACTGATAGCGTGNATGCAGTTCTCCCGAATTTAGAAACATTTTAACCCTATACTATCAGTACCACAATTGGAATGTCACCTTACCTACATTCCTACTAACTACTTATTACTACATCCTCAGAAACTGTTATGATAGTGATAGTTTCTCTCTCATTCAAGGCACTAACATAAATTAGATTATCATGGACAAACAGCCAGATGCAGAGGTGCTACCAGAGAGATGGCACCAGCTATTCACATTTACACAGATTTTTAGCCATAGTGCTCTGCATTTTTATCCAGGAAGCTTCTTATTAACAAAAATTGACTCATGTCTCCTAAATCTAGGAAAGTGGCCTAATCAATTGACCAATGGTAATGAGAAGAGGGAATTTCTTTTGCTACTCTTCAAGCAAAGAAACCTAGAAAGGTCCTAGGGAGTTCATGGCAGCTGTTTAGGGATTTGATTCAATGGATTGTAGCAGTCTGAGAAAAAAAAGATACTTTTTATTTATTTATTTATTTATTTATTTATTTATTTATTTAGTTAGTTAGTTAGTTAGTTAGTTAGTTAGTTATGTCCCCACCCTCCCAAAATGCATGCTTAGTCAAAGGAACTGTACCTGAAACATTAGCTTTTCCCTTGGAAAAGTTCATGTGTGTTTGGAAGAAAAAACCTTTTCTAAGAGTCTGCCTTTCTTTTCTCAGTTTGCTGGACTTTTATTGAAGGGTGAAGCCGGAAGCTAATCCTATTCCTTAACAAACTTTCAACTATTTCTTATTAATTGTAGTAAAAATTCTAAGTACTAACATTGCATTGATTTGTCTTGTTCTCATCTTTGCTTTAGGTCTAAAACTTACATACATAAACAAACATTAATTTCTTCATGGGAACATAATTGTCTTTTTTTGTTATTGAAAATCTCACACACGTGATGCTTAGACAATTCTCAAAAGTTCTTCAGGAAATATATTTGAAACAGGAGCATCATCCATATAAGGACAGAACTCTGATAGTCCCTGTCCTCTGTGCTGTAATACCAACAATCTCTGCCAGAGGTTTACTGAAGGCCGGTGCTTGTCACTATCAAATTTAAAGATTATTCTTGAATATCATTGCAGAAATTTCTAGAAACTTGCTTGTTTCAATTCTGAATTTATTCACTCCGTATATCTAGACAAACTAGAGGGCTTTTACTGTGGCAGTGTGATTCCCCTTCCTCTGAAAAATGCACTGTATTATTAAGTAAAGCAGTTCATTAATTGTTCTGCTTCTTTATCTTGTCTGAACCACAGATAAGTAAATATTTATTAATTTCCCTTGTGTAAATATTTCATATTGTTAAATTCATGTAAAACATGGATTTATTATTTTTAGAGTCTTAGCACACTAATACAGAAATACTGGTGGAGACTAAACCCTTTCATTTGCAGTTTGGTTGCTTTCCTAATTCTTATATTTTATAAAAATTATATTAGTATTTACTAATTAAAACTCACAAGTTATTATAATTTCAAGTGAGATTTTACTTTGAGTTTTAACTGAAACAATTATCTATTTTATAAGCTAGTCCTTGACTAGAAGAAGATAAGAATAATAATCACTTTCAAGAAATAAAAATACTCTATAAACTATAATTAATTAGTTTTCATAACATTAATGAACTGCAGTGTTGTGATAATTTAGTATGTATTTGTAGTACATTAAGCCAGGATGAACATTTCTAGAAGAAACATTTTCACTTTTGTGTGTAATGCCACTAGACACACAGATAAAATTTTAGCAAAGATGGATAAATCAGCATACCCAGAAACTGTGTGACATGCTTGTAGACTGAAGAAATCAGTGGCATATGGGAGTAAATCTGATGAAAATATTTCTAGTCATATGCTTCAGTAATCCAACTCAGTGAGCCAGATTAAAAATATCTGCTAATGGTGCAACTAACTGACATTGATTTACAAGTACATATTTATGGCATACTGAAGGGTAGCTCAGTGCTGTGGTACAGAGATAAATTGAGGGTTTTTGGGTTTTTTTTCTATTTTTGCCTACTATATTAAACTGAGCAAGATATTTTGAGGACTTTTCGTGATGATTTTGAAGTTCTAATGTCAAAAATAGTTTTGAGTACCACATCCTGAGTTCTGATCATCTTAGTATTCTAAAACATTTTCTTCTCTTTTGCTATTAGATATGTGGTAGAAGCATAGATGACATGAAGAACAAAAAAAAAAAAAAAAAGAACAACAAAAAGAACAACAACAACACTTTTTTGTTTGACTCTTTGCCTTTGGGAAATTGTGGTAAGTTTTTTTATTAGAAAATTATTTTCATCAATTGGAATTCTTTGCTCAAAATATATTTAATAAAGTTATGCTACTCCGTAATTCATTAATCAAATTATGCTACACCAGAAAAGGCTGACAAATCGATTCCCTCAGAAATCAAGGATGATCATTACAATAAGGAGATGTGTGCTCACCATCTTTTCACCTTGGCAAGAAATAGATTCCAGACCTTTGTTTTACTAAATTTATCTGGAAATGTGCTATTTAATATTCCTTAAAAACAGCACTTGACTTTGATCATAGCTGAAAGTGACTGTTTTTCTATATTAGATTCATCTAGATGCATCTTGTTGCCTAGAAGCTAGACAGTCTCAACAAAAAAAGTAAAAAATGTAATTTAACCAGAGAGAAGGTCAGCAAATAGCTAACAGTGGGAAACAAAAGATTACAAGTTAAATAATTTTAAATGCATCCCAGGATATGCTCAGCTGTAGGTATCATTGCTGGTACTTCAATAGTTTTTGATTTCAAATTTTTAATGTTCTCTTAGACACTAGTGGCTAGGGTTGAACAAATATTATTTGGAGAGTTTCCTGTGTTCTCAATGTCTCACATCATAAGTCAAATCCCTCTGTTACTGTGATTATAGGTATTTATTAAACATAAAATTACAGTTTATAGCTCTATCAGGAGTTTTATTTCTTTGAAAGTGATTTCACATTTCAGCTTTGCAAATAACCAGTCATTAATACATGAATTGTTCTGCTATTAATGACTCTTATTTTCTACTCTGAACCATTTATTTTCTATTTCTGAGATACTTTTCAATTTCATCTTGGACATGTACATGTTGTTTAAGCAGATAGACGTTGGCACATCAGCTTTGCAATAAAGATTACATTTCAACAGATAAACAAATCCTTCACCATGAGCATTGCCTAAGCCATGTGAACTTATTCTCAGTGAACAGTAGCTTTTGCTGGGACTCCTATACCACATATGGTCCCCGTGATTATCAAGGCAAAGTTATCTTACCAGCAAAGTTCCTGAAGATATGTGAAAGTGAATATACCATAAATTTCTGATTCACCTGAATTTTTCAGGAGTCATATTCAGCCACTCATCACAGTTTAGCATCATCTGTTAGACACTTGCTGAGTCTTCATCCTGACCCCTAACAAAGATAATTTAGGTACTTATATACATAGATGAGAACTCCCTCCAAGCCTTCTCTTCTCTACATTAAGCAGTACCAACACCCTTAGCCTTCACTAAATCATCTCTGTGAATCTGGGAATGACCTCACCAGTGCAGAGCAGGCAGCCTCATGGACCAGATTAGTGTGCTAGTGTCTTGGATTTGAAAGTGCTAACAGTTAACCAGATCTTGTCTGATGAAATAGTTGCTAATCAATCCAAAACCCACCTCAGGATAAACCAGCAATTCAAGCACTGCCTACAGTAAAAGTCAGTTACATTTTCTAATTACCTCCAATTTGGCCTTTAAGTCTTACAGAGCAGCACTCACTGGGTGTCCAAGCATTCCTAGATGTGCCATTTGTAAGACAAAAAGTGCTTATGTTCCTTTGAGGGACTGACCTCGACTCTACTTAAGACACATAGATTGTACTGAACACTGATGTTGATGGATTCAGTTCTATGGGAGCAGCAGCCAATTTTTCTGTAACAGGGTAGTGATTTGAACTGAATCCAGACCTTTGTCTGTTCATTTGAGTTTATGAATCTTCCATTTCTGGTTCCAAAGAAACTCACATTCAGTAACTGACATAAAGGGTGCCACAAGTCAACTCTGTAAATCAAGTTCAGAATATTTTAAGAGTGATAACATGAGTAAAATACTAGTAAAAGCCATTTGAAATGAATGAAGAGTAGAAAGCATCATCAGCTTTTTGGGCTAAATATTTAATTTGCATATAGGAAAACAAAAATGAAAAAGTACATATCTTTATATTTGCTGATACGTGATATATTATTGATTGTTTTAAGTAGAAGTGGAGTGAGTCTACATAAGTACTGAGTAAAACTTGACATCTAATCTTTGATGCCATTTTTCCTGTCATATTTTAGAATGAGAGTGCTTTCAAGTATCATCCAAGAAAAAACTAACTACAGGGATACTGCTATTCTTGTAAAATCACATAGACAAGAATCTGGGATGAAACCTGAAAATGAAATGGAATTGGAATTGTCTGAGGCAGTTAGAGACCTTGGATGTCATATAACTTTTGACCTGTAATTATGCATTATTTCACTTATTCAATTTTCTGCAAAGTCTCAGACAGTAATGGAAAATTTTGTCTATTATCTAGGTATTATTTTGTCTCCTTTGGAATATAGGGGAGGACAGTTTCTCTTAGAATATTCTATAGGTTCCTAAAAAATTAGAGGAGGGGTGGTATTTATTAAATTGCAGAACACCTCATCTCTTTGATGACACTCATTCTTGGAAAAAAATTAAGAGTTTACTGAGTTTCTGGTTTGAAATAACTGTTTAACAGATATGAATGTGTACCTATTAACAATTAAAAATTTGACAAATGCTTGAAAAATGAAAACATAATTGAATAATATATATTTATATGGAAAGGATATAAGTTAAGTTCCCATTTTAAGTGTTTGCCTCTCAAAAGTTTTATATACCCATGGCAAACTAATAGCATATTACCATCAGAGAAAAAGAATGAATTATAATTTTAACAGCTAAGAACTAGACATTTATCCTAGTCATCCAGATATTTACAGAGCAATTGAAAACTAAAATGTATCCTGAAAATGCAGGAAGTTACCATGAAGAGTTTTCCAAGTATTTATGCTAACCAAAACCTGTCTCCAACATGAATATGACAATTTCTCAGCATAGGAAATAGCAAAAAGACATTTTTCTCCTTTAATTTTTTTCCAATTTTATAAACAGTTAGGATTCCTGAATTTCAGTGTTTCAAATCATGATTTCTGCCAGAACTTTTTCTTCACAACTTAGTGATATTTCTAGATACAATAATATGTGTATAATCGAGAATGTTCCCTGTACATTGTTGGAAAACTAAAAACTGGAAATGTTTAATGATAAGGCCTCTGTTTTAGGGTTTTTGTTTTTATTTTTTCCCCTTTTTTTCTAAACAAATTACATAGTAAGATTTTTTTTCCTTTTTTTCTTCATTAAACATTTGTTTTTAGTCATCCAACTCTCTACAATGAATGAATAAGGAAAATATGTGTACAGGCTGAGCAAGTATTTCTCATGAAAAAATCTTACAACAATCCAAAAGTAACAAAAATTATTAAGATAGTAATATTTAAAGAATAAAGGTTTTTAACATATCTAGACAATATTTATCTAGAACAAGTTTGACTAACAAGTACATTGGGAAAAATGTGATAAATGTGTTCAAAGTACCTATTCTCTCTCTGTACTTAATTGCATCAGAAATTTTCTTCCAATGAATTTAAATATACTGCACAAAATATTCAAATACATTTTTTTTTGTTTCTAATTTTCATGAAGTCAAGAAAAGACCTCAAACAGACACCAAGTCTGCTTTCATCAACACTTCTTTTTTGTGTAGTCTTAAAAGTGATTCGTCACTATCATTGCACTTTTCAGCTCTTCTCATAGCTGAAAGCAATGCAATGGCTGACAATCCAGTTATGTTCAGAAAAATTATTCTATTGCCACAGTTACACTATGGGTATTCCCTTCATAACTGTTAGGTTCATAGTGAAAACCACTATACACTAAATGTCTTTTACTACAAGATGTTGCTTAAACTTCTCCAAAATAAGAATTACATTATGGCAAGCTGCATACAGCTCTTGAGCCCCCAGAGCAAGCAAGGCATTGACCTGTTGGAATGAGTCCAGAAGAGGGCCCACAAATTTGATCATAGGTTGGAAGCCTCTCTGCCATGGTTCCTGAAAGGTACTTCCAGTACCTAAAAGGAACTTAAGGCTGGAGAGGGACTTTTTACAAGATTATGTAGTGAAACACCAAGGGGGAATAGCCCTAAACTCCCAGAGGATCGTTTAGATTCTATATAAGGAAGAAATTAATTATGGTGACAGTAGAGAGGCACTGGAACAGGTTGCCCAGAGAAGTTGTGGATGCCCATCTCTGGTGGAACACCATCTCTGGTGTTCAAGACCAGACTGAATGGGGATTTGTGTAACTTGGTCTAGTGTAAGTCTCCCCAGCCATGGCAGAGTCATTGGAACTGGATGATTTTTAAAGTGTCTTCCAATGCAAACCCTTCTCTGAATCGATGAGTCTGTGATAATTAATTTGTTAATGAAAAAGCACAGTACATTCATAATTATGACACTGCTTAGTTCTTACCATGGAAAACTCAAAAGATTACATTTTACATTCTTATCTAATGATAAAGTAACGAAACTGAGCAAAATAAAGTTTTCAGTCATATTCCATATCTAAGCAGAAGAGAATCTAATAATGCATAAAGTTTATGATTTCCATTAATCTTCAAAAACCAGTCAATTCAGCTGTAGTACAGTTTAACATTTCCAGGAAGTCTGATCACCTTCAAAAGTTAAAATTTGGCAAAAAACAAATTTCACTTGCAAAAGATTGTACTTAAAATTTCAATGGCCTTAATGAAAATTGAAGAACAAAAGTGACAAAAATGTTTTTGAAGATGATTTATTGCTGCCATTTGATCCAGACTGTGCATTAATGTTTTTGTTGTGATTTGCAGTTTCTGCTTCGCAACAATATAGACTGTTACATCCAGTGCATCTTAAATGTCTGCAGCATTACAAAAATCATCTCACAATATAAACATGTGTTGTAAGTTATAAAGTGCAGAGGAAGAAGAAAATGTCATATTTTTAAAAAATTTTATTTCTTATCTAAGACTAAGTTCCATCTTATTACAGATATTATAAATGCTGTTCTTCTTTGAGATTCTATGAGGGATCTGTGTTTCTGAGGTGAAGAGTTATTTTTTTCTAATGATAGGGACACTCCTCACTAGATCTGCTTGCTCAAGGCCTTATCCAATCTGCCTTGAACACTGCCAGTGTTGGGGAATCCACAACCTCTCTGGGCAGCCTGTTTGAATATCACAACACCCTCACATTAAAGAATTCTTCCTGTTATTCCAAAAAATATCCCCTCTTTCAATCTGCACCCATTACTCCTTGTACTATCACTACAGACAATCCCTTCCTTATTGCATGTTGTATTTTTCCCCTTATCCTGTTAATGGATAGGGAGTTATAAAGGTACTTGGGGGGCATATAGCAGCCAACCAAGATCAATCCACTGCAGATATTTCATCACATAAAACTTCAATCATCAAAGCAGCTGAATCCCTGACTTTTAGGAATTGAAAGACCTAGTATTATCTTGATATTAAGAAATGGAAAAAAAAATCTATCTTTTGAGATCAGCTGATTAACATTCAAATCCATTTCAATCTACCCTAATGCTTTAAAGTTTTCAATATTTTCCTTTCTGAAGGGTTTTGTCTATTATACAATTATAAAACAAATGAAAAAAAGGCCTGCAGTACCACATGTTGTAATCTCATATTTGACTAACCAGATCATCTCTCAGGAAATGAGAAATTAATGTCCAAAAATGTTAAGATTACCTATTGTTTAGTATTGTACAGTGTTTGCAATAGGAAAAATTTTCTTTTTATATTGATAAAACATAAAAAAACTAACTACAAAATAGTTCTTGTCAAGAATGCACTTATTATTATAGCAGAAAAAGGTGTGTTGGCTTACTTTTCCACTGTTATTAAAAAAAAAAAACAAACCTGAAATTTTTAGTGGCCTTGAGGTTGAACACTCAAGTTAAATATGCCTGATAAAAGCTGACTTGAAATATGATGGTAATTTTCCTATAATTTTTTTCATGTTAATAAGATTGAATTCTGTAAAACTTTAAAATTTCCTCCTACTTATAATGGTTGTTTTTTTTTTTTAATAACAAAATACTGAGTTTTAGGATTTCTTTGCCTATGCACCTACTCTAGAAAATGAAAAAATATTCACTCTTGAAACAGGTTGGTAGCTCTGCCTTTTCTTCTCTGAAGGATTTATTTTGCATAATTCATTGAAGGCGAAACTTTATCAGAACTTTGCTAATTTTCTCTACAAGGATAATAACAAAATAGTACGTGGTTTATTCTCTGAAAAGACATTAAATTAAAAAAAAAGGAAACGTCTATGATGCCAGTTCAAGCTCCTTATCTCCTTATTTCAACATGACCTTCATATGGTTCACTGGTTTCTTTTGGCAATTAATTGTAAATAAGTATGCCACCACCTATGTCTTAATATGAAGAAAGTTGATAAGTTGGTTGGGGTTTTTGGTTTCTAACTATGCTGTTTTAGTTTCATGGCACATATCCAATTCTTTTATCTCAGTTAAAGACCTGATTCACAATTAATAAAATTAGGAAAAAAAGTTATTTTTAACTTTATTCCCACTAGAAATGAGTATGCATGATTGAAATGTTCTCTTGATTTCAGTCATGTAACCATTTTGTTCATATGCAACAGTAGCATCACAGTTTGTTCAAAAAGGTTGAATCAAAATAAAATTATTTAGAACACCTCCAGAAAAAAAAATTAAAATTTTTTGTTTGGTTTACTTTTTTTTTGATGTGATCATATATTCCTTCTCAGGTTAAAAATTTTACAGTATTCAATAAGAAAGAAAACATATTATTTCAATATTAAATTATATTCGGACAACACATATTTTGGTTATAAATCATCCTCCTTCTACATTAAAAAGTATCTAAAAGTAAGAAAAGTAGTGGACATGTTTTGTTTAGATATCATAATATTTAGATAATTAAAATAACATTGACAGGGACCTTTGCCTTGAACTATACAAAAGATAACATTAGGGGAAAAAATGCCAAAGCCTATTTTCAGTGATTATAGCTAAATACATACTGGCTTGTCAGTCGTCTATTTCTCTAGATATTTATTATGTATCCTTTATATGTAATAAATACATGTGATCAAAACAGCAATATTGATTTTACTCAAAATATTGAAAACATTAATCTTAGAGCAAATGAAGGTTTATCAAAGAAAAAGAAACTGCTTCTAAAAAATGACAAGCATCTTGAAATTTGGAACTGAAATTAGGGCTGGTCTTGTCATTAATATCAGCTGACATAGAAAAAAATTATGCACTAAATAAATCGAAAGAACAAGGTGACTGTAATAGAAAGGACTTTGGAGAAGGCATGATAATACGACTGAAAAATGTCGGACACACACAAAAATTTCCTGAAGAGCAGAGAAGAGAGAATGTTTTCTTTTCTACTATAAAGAAAGACTAAATATAAAGAAATAAAGATTATTTAAATAACAGATTTCTAGGGTTTTTTTTTTTAAGTAATGATCTCAAGGTGTTGAATTAAATGTGGTTACAACATTTTCATAACTAGAGATCATTAAAATTAATTTTGATTAATATGTGTAATGCAAGAAAGAATTAGATATTCATTTCCAAATGTGCTTTCTGATGTTCTAACATAGAAGTTACTTGTATTCCTAATAACTCTTTTTTTGGTGAAGAATATTGTAGCTGTTTTAAACTAGGTTCTAAGGACAAAGGACTCCATCACTGACGGCAGAAACAACATCTAATACAATATAAGAATCCACTTATTCCTCACAGCTGCGCTCCTGTAACAAATTCAAGGACAAGTTCAGACTGGTACCACAAATAATAGTGCAAATCTAATAAATTAGAAATGCCTGAAATATATGCATAATGTTTTGGAGAAGCATGCAGGCAAGAAAAAAAATGAGCAGTTTGAAGCAGTAATTGGATTCACTTTGCCTTAGTGTATGCCCCTAGACTTTTCAAAGAAAAGAAATATGATATATCAAGACTAAGAAGCTAAAAGGCAATTTCCTCTTCAAAGAAGCTGTGGAGCATATACACTCATACACAGACAATGATGGCATTGGGGAAGAGAAAAATTAAATTACATTAAATGAGAATGATAAATGAAATTAAAAAATACCATACCAGTAAGTCCTATGAGAATGGATTTTGTGAGATGAAAATCAGCTGGGATAGCAAGACCTGGCTTGCTTACTCCAATTGGTCCTCATGTGATAGAGAAAGGACTTGTCAATACTCTGAACCAAAGGGATTCCAAATGTTACTACACGTCCAGTGATAAATTTTGGAATCAGGAGATCTGTACCTTCTTCCCTTTCGTCCTTTTTAAAAGCAAATACGCTTACATGGTCTCACAGCTGATTGCTTTTGCATTTGATGTAAAGTGGTATTGCCACGAAAGGTTTGGAGAGTATTTTGGAATAATGAGTTGTCACAGAATCGCAATGTCAGATATCTGTCTTCTGTTACAGTGACACAGATTAACCCATGGTGACTTTGGATTACTGGAGTTTATTTAAGAAGTACCAATATTTGGGCTTTTTCCCTACTTGATTATTTCACATACTTACCTAGCTTGCTAAAAAGGGAGTCCAAAATCATAAAGAGATGCTTTTGGAAGAGTTGGGTGCCACTGAATAGGATCTAAATTATTCAGTCTTAGACACAGAAATAGTGTTATATTGTATTTTTCAAATACAGCTCAAATTAATGAAAAAAACAGAATGGAATAATTTTAAATCCAGACTCAATGGCACAGTTCAGTTCCAGGTTGTAGGTATCTAAATACAGGAGCATATAAGTGAGCATTTAATGAGAGCAAGTTGTTCAAATTCACTTTCGTAACTTCATTTTGGCCAATGGAAATCTAGAGCTCTGTGCAGTGACTTAAACACAGGCAGATGCCCCAGAATATCTGAGACAAGAACACCAGGCTACGAAAATGACACAGAATATATGAAATGACCCATTGTCATCTTTTGCTACTGCTCAGGACCAGAAGGAATATCTTACAGAAACTGAAATTACATTAGACACCTATCTCTTTGCAAATAAATACCACTCAAAGACTAAAATTCAGGTGTCTTCATTTAATACCTGGTGTCTTTTGAGATGCCTTGGGCTAGCAAAAAACATGGTATTGGAAACAAAAACGTTTCCAGAATAACAGCTGGAGTTTTTATATACTTCGAAGTGTTAAACTCACTTTTATTCACACCTGTGTACACAGAACCCTTGCCCAAGATATGTAATTCACAGGTTCAAGTGTCTTTTATCTCTCAACACATTCAAACATGTATCTTTCACTAATGTGTAAGTTATTTTCAGTGATAGCACAGCACCCAATGTTGAAGTAGTGCAAAATAATTTAAACCTGTTTGGCCCAGAAATTACCATAAAAAAGAAGCACTATTGTACAGCTTAGCAATTAAATCACTGTGATGGTTTTGGCTGGGAAAGAGTTAATTTTCTTGATAGTAGCTCTCTAGGGCTGTGTTTTGGATTTGTATCAACTCAACAGAGTTGATAATGGAGACACAGTTTGATTATTGCTGAGCAGTGCTTCTACACAGTCAAGGTCTTTTCCGCCTCTCACTGCACCTCACCAGTGAGCAGGTGGTGCCCAAATAAAGGCAGAAGGGTCAGGGCCAGGACAGCTGACTCCAACTGCCCAGAGGGGTATCCTATACTGTATGGTGTCATTGTGTCTATAAAACAGGGTGAAGAAGAAAGGGGTAAGGTTCAGAGTGCTGGCATTTATCTTGCCCAGTAACCATTATACATCATGGAGCCCTGCTCTCCTAGGGATGCCTGAACACTTGCCTGCCCATGGGAAGTATTGAACAAATTCTTTCTTTTGCTTTGCTTTTGCGTGTATCTTTTGTTTTAGTGATTAAACTGTCTCTATCTCAACCCATGGGTTTTCTCACTTTTACCTTTCCAATCCTCTTTCCCTTCCCACCAGGGCAGTAAGCGAGCAGCTCAGTGGTGCTCAGTTGCACCACCACAGATAAAGGCTCAGTTTTTAAATCTGAAATGTGGTTTCACATTCTATGATGTAATTTTGGATCTGTTTAAGGGCAGATGTTCTCAACAGTGTAGTCAGTGTACCTATTTACAAAATAAGACCCTATTGAATCAAATACTAATAAAATCCAGTCCAAGGTTTCAGTGAATAACATAATCCCTCCTGCCGACAATAAACCAGGAAATGTGGTAAAAAAGCTTCACTTCAACTCCATACATTTTCAGTTTACCAATATCAGCTTATTATTACATAAACATAATAGAAACAAGTTTGAAAGTTATCAGTGCCTGTGTTGTAAATATACTGGTCTATTTTTGTCTTCTGTAAAATCAGAAATTATTTCATTATTATAATCAAAGACTAAAAAAATTATCTTTCTGAGTTAAAGTATGAAAAATCACACTTTTATTATTTCATGGTTTGTCGCCGGTGGGTTTTGGGGTGTCGGGGGTGTCCCCAGGCCGTTCTCACAGCCCTCACAACACGGAGCTTTGCCCGGATTGTATTTGGCCTGCTAAGCACCGTCAAGCCAGCAAAGTGAAGAGACCAGAATATGAAGGCAGGCACAATTCCATAGCTTTATCAGCTCTGAAGGTATCTGGTCAAGCATATTCAACATTTGGAGTTTTCAAGGGTTTTTTTATATCTTTTGGGGGTTTTACAATTTGCACCAATTACCAAGGGGATTCTAAATACTAACCAATTCCTAAAGGATTTTTACATTCAAAACTAGCCTATTAATGCTAAAAGAAAATGAACTACTAATATTACAGAAAGTTAACACAGAGGGTCCGCTAAGGGATCTGCATTCTTTTTCGAATTCGTCACTAAGCAAACAGTTTCTTATCTTTAAGGTATTAGTTTCCAAGGAGCTCTTTCCAGGGGCCCAGCGAGGCCCTCCACTCCATGGGTGGATTCTGCTCCTTCCACAATCGTTATAGTCAGAAGTTTTTGGTGCCTGTAATAACATATTTTCAGAGATCACAACAGAAGTGACATTCTGTAGCTAAACTGTTCAACTCATCAATAACATCAGACATATTTATCTAAGGATAAAGATTAAATGTTTTCATATATAGGAATTATGGTGAGATTTTGGTGGAAATCTCCATGACAGTTCTGAACGAATTAGCAATGATCACTATTACACAGTGAATATCAAATGTATTGATAATGATGGGACATTTAAAATGAAATAGAAACACAATAAAAATATTCTGACATTATGAATTAATATGTTGTCAATTTTAATGGCGTGATCTTAGTTCATTGGATGTTTGAATGGGTACAATATGCCCAGTTCTGGTGGAGATGCAATATAGGTATCAACAACATCCTTAATGTCATTGTCCTGTTCTGTTTACAGCAAACAAAAGACACTAAATATTTTTAAAAATGGTTATTTCAATATATCAGCTCGTTTCTTGGTAAGTAAAATAGAATGTTATTTGTCTTTAGCCACAAATCCAAACCAAATGAAATGAAGTAAAACAAAACAGAAAAGACGAATTACCATTTGCATTCAAATAACACTATTGTTTCCTGGCCTCTGATAGCTGAGGGATCACACTCCTGCTGTTCACAACATGGAACAGTAAAATGAATTTGAGTGGGATAAGTTACTGAAGAAATTAACATATTTTGTTGCTATGAATATCAAAATGAAAGCAGCTGCATACAGACGGAATACAAGTACTGAGTTTTAATCAGCCCAAAAGTATTATCACCAAAATATGCTAATGATAAGAAAAAACTAGTGAACATTGGGAAGAAAAAAAAATAATAAAGTTGCCTTACAATCTATGGTGGATTTAAAAACAATTCACTTAAGTAAAATTTACTTTAATTTTCCTTTGAGGATGATATACAACTTTAGATAAAGTCCTCATGTAAGCTCAAGGTTTCATGCACCCCAATGTAGCCAGAATGAAAAGCAGAATGAAGAGGCAAGGTGCTTGTTTCTCATGGACACACTTGCACATATGAAGACTAAGAATTATGGAGCAGAACATGGCTATATTTGGAATATTAGCATTAGAGTTTGTGAAAAAATGCTAAAGCACAAAACACTAAAACTTTTTTAGCGTAGTGTTAATGTGACCTTCAGTTAAAAGTATAAATTTTTGCATTGCCAGGGGGGTAGTCTAAATAAAAACCAAGATAGGAAAACTAATGTTCCATGAAAAAATTACATACATAGAGAAAGAAAATATATAACTATGTGCTATAATACTTTCTCCCTGAGTTACAGAAAAGTGTCTGGCAAATATTTTTATCGTGATCTTTCTGATAATCCCAAATACAACTTCTCCAAATAGCTGGAAAATACAATCCAGTTGCCTCACCTTCTTTCTAGAACAGGGAGAGAAAAGAACCATTTATGTAAGTTATGTTTAGCTTCCCTCTCTCTTCCCAGAGCAGACTTATTCTTTGTCAAGATTTTATATATTTATTATTTATTTTGCATTAACTACTATCAGAATAAATACCGTATGTATCACAGATACATAATTTTGGTGTTTATTTACTCTTTATTAGCTTCAGTGTATAGTTTTCAATTTATACAGTTTCATGAATATGTAGGAATTGAAAAACTCTATTGGCTCATGACTTGGCTGTCAACTATATCTGAAGCTTACAGCACCCAAAATACCTATATTCACTATTGAAATATGTTTTGATGAAAGTCTTTCTAAAACAGAAGTTTGAATCAATTAGATTAAAATATATGTTAATACTGTGATAGATGTCAAGGCTCATGCTAGAAGTTATCTGCTTCTTCTATTCAGACGTACTTATAGTTTTTTGTCACAGTTGTGTCTTTATCTGCAACAGAAGTGGCAAAAATAAGTTACTTTTCTCTTTAGAAGTGACATTTGTTTAAGCTTTTCTTCTACATGATCTACTTGTGGCCAAATACATACCTTTACTAGCTGTGGTAAACAATTAATAGCTGGTACCTAAAGTAGGGTATTTAGAAGCAGAAGAATTAGCAAAGACTACATTTCAGAAACAATTCAAAGGAATACAGTCTCTCATAGGCAACAATGCAAGATACAAACATTTTCAGGAATGGGTAGGATAGGATAAGGATAGGAAAGGATAGCTTGGCCACCTGTGTACTGTGAGCTCCACATCATGAACATTGCTGCTCATGAACACTCTTTTCTGTACACTGTTAGCTGCAGTTCTGCTCTATAAAGCACATAGAAAATAATAAAAAACACATGTATATCTAGTTTTGGTAAAGCATAAAAATCATGCATTTAGGAATTTTGCTGAATCAGGACCAGAATCACAAGCGACTTACGGGACTTAACGTTTCCACGTATCACAGAAAAGCAGAGATTGCAAATAGGGAGGTTTTGTCTTATATTCGTAAAATCACAGAATGGTTTGGGTTGGAAGGGACCTTCAACATCATCTCAGTTCAACTCTCCTGCCATGGGAAGGGGTACCTTTTACTAGACCAGGTTGCTGAGGGCTCCATCCAGCCTGGCCTTGAACACCTCCAGGGAGCGGACATACAGAACTCAGGCAACCTGTTCCAGTGCCTCACCACTTACACAGCAAAGATTTTTTTTTTCCTAATATCTAATCAAATCCTATTCTCTTTTAGTTTGAATCCATTCTCATATGTATGTCTTTGTATTCATCTAAAGGGAAATAGAATTTATTTTATATCATTTGCTGCTAACATTATGATTGAAGTTCTAGCAATTACAAAAGACAATGCAAACTGTGGGTTTGGAATTCTGCTATCTGAGGATTCTGCCTTTTTGAAGGAGATGGGGAAAAGTGTTGTAGGACTGAGCATTTATTTGTTTTGTGAGAATCTTAAAAGTTTCTGTTTATTTATCAGCACAGTGAATCCATAGAGAGACTAAATCTGACAGACAAGATGCAGCAACAATTTGCTCTGTTTTACTTTACCCATGTTTACATGGTAATTTGCAAACAGAAACAAATGAGCTCATGCAGTGTTACAGACCAGCCTGTCACTAGCCATGTGCTTGCCAGCTCCAACTGGAAAGCCTTGAAGGCAACTTAGCCTGGTGCTATGGCTGAGCTTCTGCCTTTACACACAGCTTGTTATTCTCTGCTTGACACTGCTCTTTTTGTGACTAAACTGCTGTCTGAACTAAAAATATCCTTGAAAAAACGCTGAATCCTGAGGAGAAAACAAAAGGCTCCAGGTAAAGAGGTACCTGGATCCTGGTTAAATCACTAATGTTAGCACAGCTGGAAAAACAGGGGAAGCTCTCTAAGGTCTGCAAGCAAAAGTAGCTCACTTTGACAGTGATGAATGGAATCAAATCTGTTACTGGATGGCTCAGCCTTACACAAGCAGATGCTTTATATTTAACAGATTAATTTAGAAGTTGTATCACTTTGTTAATTCTAAATGTGATCAGCTAACTTCAGGTATTTTTCATGTTTATGTCCTGAGGTCCTTTATTTTAATTTGACCTCAAGACTGCATAAATATATATGACTTCAGCAGGAGCAGCCAGAATATTAAGCACATTATGGAATCAGATTCAGGATCTAAGTAATATATATGTACTTATAATAACCACATGACACTAAATAACTATTAATCCTTTAACCTGCATCAAGTCATGCTTCTTAAGATTACCCCAAATATTTTTAAAACTTACAGTCACTTAAGAAAATCTTTAATACCTTAAATCTGCCACTTTTCTAATTTCCTCTTCTCAGCTAGGTTAGTAATAGTTCCAACTTCCAAAGCTGTAAGTTGTCTCAGTAAATGTATTTCAAAGACAAAACTTTGAATAAATGTCATGGAAGTACATTATAATATTGTGATAAATTGTGTTCTTTATGCTAAAAATTGATCACCAGCTTATATTTAATTATGTAATAGAATCACAGAATAGCTTGGATTAAAGGCACCTCTGGAGATCTCTGGCTTGAATGCAGACACTGACATTCTTTTTGAGACACAAACTAGTAGAGTTTATCAAGAAAGTAATTTGTTCATGGATAAAAGACAGAGCCCTTAAGAAATATTGGGAGTGTTACAGAAACTGTTTTATAGTGACTTCATATCTCGATTTTGTCTTTTCGTTTCTTAGGAAGAAAAAATTATTTTAGAGTTAAATTTCCCAAATTCTGTTTCCAGACTCAAAACTTTACACAGACTAAATCATAACTATGGGATTTTTTTTTTAAATTTCTTCTCTCACTTCTATGTATTTTTTTTAAATTGCAATTATTTTGATGAACTAATTTTCAGTGCATTCTTTGGGTAGTGATGGCAGGCTTTGAACTCAGTTCCTGAAGAGATTCAACTAAGATATAAACTACTGAATGAACAAACTGATTTTGGAAGTGGGATGAGTTGACCACAGTAAGCAACTGAGCAGCCTCACAAGTTCTTACTCACTCTCCTCACCATCAGTAGGGTGGTGGTGAGAATAGAAAGAGCAAATGCAGAAAAGCTTATGGATCAAAATACAGATTACTAAGTGGAGGAAAGAAGAAAAACCCACGAAAACAAAACAAGTAATGCAAAGAAAACCATAAAAATCACTCAGCACCTCCCACAAGCAAAGTGATGCCGAGACAGCCTCTAAGTATTTTCCCTTTGGAAGAAAAAGACCTTCCTTTATATACAGTTTTATTGCTAAATATCATGCCTTGTGATATGGACAGCTGCTTTGTCCCATTTGTGTCAACTTTCCCATCCTATCAGCTTCTTAATTGTCATGTTGTGGCTTAAAACCAGTTAGAAATTGAAGTCCAAGAAGCCCCTTCCCTTCCCCCCACCTCTTCTGGTGAGAAAGGGACATGGTAGAGAATAACACCCAATACATGCCCACACACCTTCAGGCTCCTCTCTCCTCATGGTAATTGTGAGATAATCATCTCTGTCCTGGCTGTAACGAAAAAACACCCTCAGGTCTGTTCACTCAAGAAACAGAGTTGCAGAGAGGGAAAGTGAAAACTTTGACACAACATGAATTCTTTATCAATGACCAAAACATTGATGTGTTAGCAACATTCCAAAGGTCCAAAACACAGCACCATATGGTCTGCTGTAAAGAAAGTTAACTCCTTCCTGGTCAGAACCAGTAGAAAAAATAATTTTAAAATTACACTTTACCTCTGAAAAATACCAATAAAATTTTAGCATCTCAAACACCACATCTTTATGTGCTTGAAAATAATCTCAGATAGCTTGCACAGAAGTCAAACTGGGAAGAAGGACGCAGTTGGATGGAGGCCCAAAGAAACCAAATGGTATGGTACAGTTGTTCTATATTCTATTTTATCCATTTGAAATATGAGAAACACTTAACTGTGTTACCTGTAAGCAATTTATAACTTCTGCATATGAAGACTTGCTACTAAATATTTCTAAGTTTTTCCTTTTTATATTTACATATTCTTTAGTAATATCTCCCAAAAGATCTTTTCATTCTTTCTTATCAACTACAGTTTATAAATTAGAGTGTACTTTACTTCAGTTAACTATTATAACAAGCCTGAAGATGTGAAAAAATTAGGAGGAAGAAGATTTTTCTACAGCTGCTGTAAAATCAGATAGCTCCATTGATTTTAGTACAGCTATACTACTTATGGTCTCTCCACAAATAAGTATTTACTATTACTACAGCTCTCTAAGAGAAGACTTTAGAGTATAAGGCAGCTTATGTGGGTTTTCTTCCTAGTCAATATAGATTGGTGCTTCCAAAAGATAATTAATCTAATTGTAAAGTTAAAAAGTTAAATCTTCTATAACTTCCTGTGTCAAATCAGCTTGATAACATAACTTAAAATTTATGCTTTAAATGGCTGGAGCTGGATTGGGTAAAGCCCACTGTGGCTATCTGTATGTATAACAGAAGAAGTACATTTCATCATTTCATTCCCTCTCAGACCACATTTTCTGTTCCGATACTACCATTTTTCAGAGACACTTGGAAGAAAATAAACCCCAGGATTTAGGGTTACTGTTTGTCAAGAATTTATTTTCTGATCCTTTTCTGATTTTTTATTATCCCTGGCACTTTGGTTTCAGCAAGTCTGACATAGTGTAAGGAAACAAACATTATCAGCAGTGAAATATATACAGAACAGAATGACTTCATGTTACTATTTAACAAAAATACTCCTCTGAAAATATGTATAAAGAATATAATAAGAAATAAAACAGAAAACATAAGGAAGGAAGAACATGGAAACTTGAAACTGTCACATTTATGTATACAATGAATGCTTGGCTTAATAAAATTTCACCTATCAAATTTATAATAGTTGTAAATGCCAATAAAATATGTCTTGGTATGCTTAAAAAATATACATCACACTTTTCAGAGGTTCAGGGCAAGCACAATTCACTTTTTTAAGAATATGATCTTGACATTCTCAGCCACTTATGTTTAGAAGAATATAAAGAATTTCTGCAATGCAAGCCATCATTTGTTGAACAGTTTTGGCATCTGCATTTCTGTCTAACATGCATGAAATTTGAGGGTTCTAAAACATAAAAGAAGACCTCCACTAAACTTTTTGTGTATATACAAAGCCAGTCAGTTTGCTAGAGAAAACTGTTAACAAAAAAAACATTAAGACAAATTGACTTCAACTCTGATGAGAATAAAGCTTTCTTCCAGAAATAAAACATTGTAGAACAATGGGAATGGAGAGAGCCTGAAGAAAAGATTCTGATAGACACCAAAGTTCTGACCTACTCTGAATATATTTCTCTGAATATATTTTTGAATTTTTGGAATATATTTTTGCTGATTTTTAGAGGGCTTTCACAGAAGGTATAACGTTGACAGCAAAGTCATATGAGAAAGGATTAAAATATCAATTGTTCATGCAGCAAGAGAAAGCTGGCAAGAGAAAACTTAATCTTACTCTAAGTTTTCCAGGTCAGACTTAACAAAGTTAAGGCACTTAGATATGAATTTTAATAATTTTTCTGTAGTATATAAAAACAACAGAAGTGACAGGCATAAAGGAATATGGCCACATGAAAGAGCACTTTAATCACAAACCAAGAAAGTTAAAAAGTTTTTGATCACAGAGTCTTGATATTTGTGACTGAAAGCTGAATAAAGCTACAAAACTCCCAAACCAAATCACTGCACCCTTGCTGATTGTCTGTTGCCTTTCATGATCAGACAGGGGGAGAAAAAATGGTAAGATATTGATGTGGATGTTATGAAGCATTACCCTTCACTCCTGATTGTCAGTAAAATATCATGAACACCCACTATGCAGGGATATACTATGAAGTCCTTTCCATAGCAGTGCTATTACAATCTTTGTTTGTTTAGCTTACAAAAACCTAAGAAACTATGGAAAGCTAACAAATATAATTTAACAGGTAGGTTATTTCTGTCAAGATTGCACATTTTATTGGCCTCATTCTTACTTTTAATGTAGCTTCAGGTGATATAACAGGAAAGCACAAACATTTATAGGCAGTCAAAACTTCAGCTCATTTCCTTTTCAAAACATTTTAATCTTGCACTGTTATCACAGCTTATCTGAATAATTTACTTAGAGAAGGGAAAGCAGTGAAATAATGTGTAAATTATCTGTCATCATTACAGTTCTTTAACTAAACAAAAAATAAAGCACTTTCAATTAGGGGTGGGTGAAATTTATTAGTCTCTAATTAATATTGTCTAAGCTTCATTGTTTAACAGCTGATATTACATAAACTGTTGCTTACTTCTAGAGATATTAATATATTAACAATCAGTGAAGTGGTTCCCACTATTTCATGGCTGCTATTGAGCTGAACTGTGACAATGATTCACTGTCAGTATCAAAGACACGTTTGAGAAGCAGTAGTCTCCTGCTAGGGTGGAACATCAGACACTGCAACTTGCACATTTGAACACTACACACAAGCTATTGCAGAATCAAAGGCGAAACACTCTTTCCCTCAATTCTGTTATCACAGCTGTCCTCCAGTCTCTGGAGGCATACCTTTAGTTTTAAAGACAAAAAGGTTAATAATAAAGAAGGATAAAGTAATAACCTTCCACCATTATCAGTAGGAGAGCTTGGATTTATGGGCTTATCACTAGTCATAAGAGGAATGTAATTTTATCTGAAATTTTCAGTGGTAATGAAATATGTGACTGAGAGCAATACAATTTGAGCACCAAGATTCAAATGCATTTAGGACTGTATTAACTGCAGTTAAGAAGTGTAAGGCTCTGTGTATCACCTTCTGATATTTTAATCAATATAGAGACTTACATTTAAGGGGTTGATTTTACTGTAGCTGATAGTTATAAAGAGACAGTCCTTTATTTGCCTGTTTTCAACAAGGGAAAACTAACATATATGGTTTATATACGATTTTGTAATACTAAAACGAAAATAGAATTTATTTTTAATTCTTTATTGATCTTTAAAAATACAGTATCCATGTACTCAGAAAGACCAAAAAGTAAGTAATAATCATCAAAATAAATTTGGCAAACGGTTCTGGATAAAAATATGCAAAATAATTTTGGAAAATAAGTAGAAGGAGAAAGAAGGGATGCTGTTTTATCAAGTCAAAGGATAAAATAACAAAAGGAACTAAAGGCATGTAGGATACATTCTATGTGTTAGATGAGAAATGGGCCTAGTCAATCATTCTAATTTAATTGTCTTACAGACCTGAGATTTTTACTGAAGAAAAAAAATTAGAATCCAAATTTTATTATATGATGATACTGCTGTTATCAAATTGCATTTTGCACAAGACTGCAGATAACAAAAAGCAAGCCAACTCATATCTGTAGAATGGGAGCTTAAACACTATGGTTGTAAAAAGCTCTTTTATTTCTCTATCTTTGCACAGAAAGTGTCTTACGAAAATATGCCATTTTTAACTAAAAGTCTGAACTCTACTATGGTAGATTTTCTTTCAAGCGTGACACATAATTTCTTCTCAGTTTTAATTTTTTTTAAAGTGGTATCATAACTCACATGAAAAGCAAATAAAATTTTGGTTGGGTTTTTTCTTTCATTGTGAAGTCATAGAGTACTTCAGCTTCCATATCTTGACTGAATTTGAATAGCTCAACCAGCTCTATCATGAAAGTCATTACATTGCAAAAAATCACAAGATAAATGCTCAATGTTTGAAAACCTTTTGTAGAGTCTGAATTTGAAAATTTGCTCAAACCAAGCTGTAACATTTTAGTCAGTTCATTGTTGTCATGACCTGACAAGCCATTTCACAGTCTGAGTCTATAAAGGAGATATTGCAATAGAAAGTAGGCTTCACATAATTTTTGCTTTATCTTTTCCATTTATATTCTTGATTTTCTGTGAACACAATCTCCAGCATACATAAATGCAGCAGCACTTGATTGCTGGTGATTTTAGTTGTGGCTGAATCTCAAAGGAATTCTTAAAAAGTAATTTCTATTTTTCCTCTTTTTGTGATGTGTGAAAAAATATTGCTTTGAAAAGTTAATTTACACATAGACTTAGGAGCCTAAATATCCCTTGGTTCTGTTTCCAGAAGTCTTGCCTAGATCTTCAGACAGCTGTCTGTATCTTGTTTTAATACCTATGCTTAGAAGAGCTGTGGTCTAAGAACATATTAAATTCTTTCTCACATAAGGTCTGTTATGTTCTAGAATTTGTGGGAAGCTAGTTGTCCTCTGCAAGACACTTTCAATTTTTTTTCAGACTGTAGTGATGGTGATCTTTCTGTATAGGAGATAAATAGTTAGAAGATTGTCCTGAAATCAGGATGGTGTTTATAGGTTTTAAAGATGAATGCCCCACATCTGAGGACAATAGAATTTCATTAAAAATAATCATTTGGATAAACGAATGTGAAAAACCAACCAGTGAGCGATCAAGAATCCAAGAGATGAAAAAATCAGGAAAGGAGAAACTTTTGTTTCTCCAGTGTAGCAAATTTTTAATGATGTAATAATTTTAACCGAAAAAGAAACTTTAGTGTATGCTTATAAATTACTCATGAAGTTCTGGCTAAGGCATTCACATGCAAAAGGACAGTTCTGGCTCTCTTTTTGGGTTTCTTATGCTTATAATGGTCTAATAAATAATAGATGCTCAAGATGCAATTATTTGCCATTTCCTTTCCTGTAAGGACACTCAAAGCTTTCATGCAAGTATTTTCTGTAAGTTTTCCGGGTCCAAATTAGAGTTCCCAATTAAATTAAAAGGATTTTTTTTCTAATGCATAATGCATATAACAAGGTCTACCTTCTTTTTTCTTTAAAGACAAATAAAGTAGGAATAAAGATTGGTTTAGGGGTTTTTTAATTGTCATCAGTCATTGAGGTACAGAGTGGGAAAGTAGCCTATATGAGAAGTTTGCTAAATTAATACACTTAATAAGATACAGGAATTGTTTCAGTTTCTGATCATGACTCTTGGGACCAATTATCCAACTAGAATAAATCAATAGCTTCCATGAAGGAAAAGACTTTTGCTGTATTTTTTTCACTATGGGTGGAAAGTAATTTTATTTCTTCTACATTGGGAGGAAAGTAATGACTGACAGTACACAGCTTGAATATCTCTAGGATAGGGACTCCTTGGCAGTTTTGGTGTAGTTTTTTCACTGTATCTAGGATACTTGCAGCCTGACTCTTGATCAGAGTTTCTTGCTGGATATCAGACATAATAATAGAATAAATGCTTTCAGTCTTTGCTAAACTACTAATTGTGTGAGACAGATGCAGTGAAAACTGAATTAATGAATGTTGAAGCTGTTTTGGAGTTAAGAAAATAATGGAAATTATGAGCAGACTCAAGGAATGAGGAGATAGTTTAAGAATTCAGAAAAGAGAAATAATTCAGCTTAGAAAACAGAGGAAAAGAATGTGTTGTAAAAGAGATACAGGGATCATCTTTAATACTAATACTAAAATAAGAGCTTTGCATTTTGATGCATTTGCATGTGGGACACAAAGCTGGTTCTGTGTGTTTTTTCAAGGAAAAAAATTGCTAGAGAAAATTCTATTTTTATCAAAAGTCCTTTGTATAGGCTTTTCATACAAGATATAGTTGACAAATATTCAGATTATACTTACACATCTCATTTTTTAAAAATATAAAATATTAATCTTT
>VXBI01007032.1:15790-27381 GCA_013397375.1 Toxostoma redivivum | reverse complement strand
AGGGACAGAGGGACAGGGGGAAAAGGACAGAGGGGTCAGGGGGACAGAGGGATGGGGGAAAAGGACAGAGGGACAGGGGAACTTGTGACAAGGAAAAAAGATGGGGGACAGAGGGCAGGGATGATGGGATATTGGGAATTGTTCCCTGGCAGGGTGGGCAGGCCCTGGCACGGAATTCCCAGAGCAGCTGTGGCTGCCCCTGGATCCCTGGGGATGTCCCGNCCAAACTCATCTGCTTTCTGCGACTTCCTCTTAATCCAAGACATTTTCCAGCTCATCCTGCTTTGTTTGGGATGAGTTTGGAAGGATTTGTCCCTCTGTGGCAGGGACAGGCTGGCTGGGACAGCACCAGGAGGGAATTCCAGCAGTGAAAATCATGGATGTAGCTCTGAGGGGACAGGGACAGTGGGGGTGAGACACTGGGAGCGTCACCTGGTGAGAGGACAGCGTGTGACAGAGGGGACACAGCGATTCCAGGAGCACCCATCCAAAGGAAAAATAAAAGGGAAAAAAATGGGGGGAAAAGGGAAAGGGAAAGCATGAAAAAACAAAAGGGGGGGAAAAGGGGGAGGGAAAAAAAGGGAAAGCAGGAGAAACCCCAAGAAATCACAGATAAACCCATCCACGAGTGATTTCTCCTGTTAAAATCATGGAATGGCCGATCCAAACCACGGGCAGCTTTTCCAGGGTTTTCCCAGCAGGGAATTCTGCAGGGGGGTGAGGTTGGTGGTGCCAGTGCCGCCCTGTCCTCGGTGTCCCCACCCCTGGAGCTGCCCCCGGGCTCTGGCACCGTCCCTGTCCCCAGCCGTGCCCCCCCTCTGGTTGGGTTTGATTGATTTTGTAATTGCTCGTTTAATTGAACAGTTACAGCAACACTACCGGGGAAAGGTTTCAGGGCTGGGAAGGGAGGTGGGAGTTGGAGCTGGGGAAGGAGCAAAATGGGTTTTTCCCTGTTCCTCCAGATGCAAACAGAGGGAAGAGGCAGGGGATGAGTTCCCTTCAGCAGGAGCTGAGGAGGAGGAGGGCTGAAAACAATAAATTACAGGAGGAGGAGAAGAAAAATGAGAAGTGGGTTGAAAAGTGTGGCAGGGCCAGGGGGTCCCAGGGACTGCTCAGCCTCCGAGTGACATCGGCTTCCTGCGGGCTGGGAGTGCTGGCATGAGGAAAGTGGGCCACCAGGAAGGGAGGGGGAAACTGGGAGGGCTGGGAGGGGGAAGGAGCAGGACAAGGTGGGAAAAAATCTCAATAAAAGGTGGGGAGGAAGGGAGAGAGCGCCGTGTCAGAGGGGGGGAGGCAGAAAAGGGAGATCAGGAAGGGCTGAGCCTCAGAGGGACCTGANGCCCCTGGATCCCTGGGGATGTCCCGGGCCAGGCTGACTGGGCTTGCAGCCCCCTGGCACGGTGGGAGATGCCTCTGGACGATCTTTAAGGTCCCTCCAGCCCAAACCATTCCATGATTCCATGGTTCCGTGATGCCCTGTGTTAACCCTTGGCGTGCCCAGCTGTGGGGCGGGCAGGGCGAGCTGTGTGCCAGCTGTGCCAGCTGTGCCACCACCAGCCCCTCTCTGGGGCCAGCGTGAGCCAGGAGCTGGCTGGGAGCGTGTCAGGAAAAGGACAGGGAATGCAGACGGGGTCAGGGGGGAAGGTGCACGCAGAGGCCACGGTGCAGCTCCGCAGAGAAGCGGCTCAGGTTTCAGGAGAGCCTGGAGCCGGGGCTGCAGGGGGACAGGAGGTGGGCTCTGCATTCCCTGGCAGGCAGCACAAGGCAGGTTTAAAGAATATCCTTCCATTTAGGAATTTGTTTATTATTTTTAACTAAGCAGCTCAGACAGGCAGCACCGCATCCACGCTGGCTCCCCAGGAAGGCAGGGAAGGGAGGGACAGGAAGGCAGATTTCCAGACTGGGGGCAAAGGGATTTGGGCCCTGCTGGGCGAGGGAAGGGGCAGAACGCTTTGCCAGCTATTTAGGAAAAGTGTGGGAGAGACTCTGGGGAGCTGGGGTGGGGTAGGACGGGGTCAGAGCTGAGCTGCTGTCCCAAAAGCCAGCAGCACCTTTGGGGTGGCTGCTCCTGTGACACCAGACCTTGAGACTTCCATCTGAAATCCCTCAGACTCTGGAGCAGAGACTGAGAAGTGTTTTCTAGGGAGGAGGGAGAAGTGATCCTGTGAAACTCCACTCATTCCTTGAGGAGTCCCGAGGCACCAGCACACCTGTGGTCACTGAAATCCCCTCACCTGGCAGGTGTGTCCACACTGGGGGGTCAGGGCACATCTCCCAGCTCTGCATTTTGAATTTCTGCACCATCTGGAATGTCTTCAGCTGCTGCAGCGATGGCCAAGGGCACAGCAACCCAGGCCAGGCTGGAAATTTCTGCTTGTGAGGCTGGTGGGGGCCTGGCACAGGGTGCCCAGAGAAGCTCCTGGATCCCTGAAGTGTCCAAGGCCAGGCTGGAGCAGCCTGGGATGCTGGGAGGTGTCCCTGCCCATGGCACGAGGTGGAACTGGAAAAGCTGAATTGTTCAGCCCAAATCTTCCAATATCCCTGACCCTGGTGTGAGGGAACTCACAGATTTGGGTGCTGGACACTCACCTGGTGTGAGCAGGACAGAGAGGGAAGGACAAACTGCCCTCCCCAGCACCCTGTGAGCTCACACTGCTGGAAATGAGGGCTGGGAAGGTCACTGGGGATAAATCAAGGAGGGAAGTGAGAGCCTGTGGATGCCAGGGAGATCTCAGGGGTGGGGAGGCAATGAGAGCAGGAATGGCACACGTGGGGGAGCAGAAAATCCCAGGGATGGGAGCAGGGAAACGGTGGCAGGCAGGACAGGAGGCAGGAAAGGTCCCTCAGTCCTGGCCATGAGCAGGGCTGGGTGTTAACTCCCGGGATTGTCCTGCCCCAGGGGCTGGGGGCTCCACACCCCCCTCTGACAGGACACCTGCCGGGAAGCTCGGTCAGAATGTCTCCCTCCTGGCGGGAATGTGCTCCCCGTGGCTGGAGCATTGCTGGGAGCAGAGCCTGTCACCCCTGCCAGCCTCCACCACCTCCTGCCACCTCTCCATTCCCTCTCCTCTCATCCTGCCTGTCTCTCCCATCTCCAGGCCTCCCGAACTCATCTCACCTGTGCCCCACCAGCAGCGCTCAGCGCCTCCTCCCGTGGCTCCCAAAGCCCCTCAGTGGTCACTCCTCTTCCAGAACACTCTGGGCAGAGTCTCCCTCTCCCCCTGCTCCCTTCCCCCTCCTGTCTCTCTCCCTCCCATAATATTTTCCATATGAAGAAGCCTTCCTGAAGCCCACACTGCCCTCTTGGCGAGTCTTAGCGGGCTAGAGGAGACCCTGGGAGCCTTTAATCCTCTCTCTCTGCCTTGCTTTCATCCTCAGCCACAGCTGGACGCCCCATTGATGTGGAACAGACCAAACACCAGGCCCCTCACTAAGCTGCTGCTGTGGGGCCTCTCCTGCTCCAGAGCCAGCCCTGAGCCCGTGTCCGGCTCTCTGAGCGGGGCTGTGGTGTGCCCACACCCTCCACACCCCACCGGGGGTCCTGCCTGGGCTCACCCCCTCTCTGCTTCCCTCTCACTGCTCCTGTTTCCTGAGCCAGGAAATCCTGGGAGTCCCCCCCTTTCTCCTGATCCCAGTGTCCCCCTTTCTCCTGATCCCAGTGTCCCCCTTTCTCCCTGATCCCAATATACCCGTTTCTCCCTGATCCCAGTGTCCCCCTTTCTCCCTGATCCTATTATTCCCCCTTCTCCCTGATCCCAGTATTTCCCTTTCTCCTGATCCATTACTCCCCTTTCTCCCTTATCCCATTATTCTCTTTTCTCCCTGATCCCAGTGTCCCCCTTTCTCCCTATTCCCAATATCCCCCTTTCTCCTGACCCCAATATCCCCCTTTCTCCCTGATCCCAGTGTCCCCCTTTCTCCTGATCCCATTATTCCACTTTCTCCTGATCCCAGTTTCCCCTTTCTCAGGATTTTTGGGGTGGATTCCCCACAGCCTCTGATCCCTGCGGAGCCCAGTGAGGGTGAGGGGCTGCTCTGTGTCCCTGTGCTGGGGGTGCAGCTCGTGCTGATGTCCCCAGGCCTGGAGGGTCCCCCCAGCTCAGCAGGCGGGTGCTGGGCTCAGAGTTTTGGGAAGAAGCAGCTTTTAAAGCCCACAGCAGGGGAGGCAGGAATATCTTTGAATTTTGGGATGGTTTGTGTTGGAAGGGATGTGGAAAATCACCCAATGCCACCCTGGCATGGTGGGGACACCTCCCAGAGTCCCCAGAGCCACCCTGGAGGTGTCCCAGGCCAGGCTGGACAGGGCTTGGAGCCACCAGAACTGTGGGAGATGTCCCTGTCATGACAGGAGTGGCACTGGTGGCTCTGGGATGTGTCCCTGCATTGCCAGGGTGGCACTGGTGGCTCTGAGAAGTGTCCCCACCATGGCAGGGGTGGCACTGGTGGCTCTAAGAGGTGTCCCTGCATTGCCAGGGTGGCACTGGGGGCTCTGGGAGGTGTCCCCACCATGCCAGGGTGGCACTGGTGGCTCCCGGTGTCCCCGGGCTCGCTGGGGACCCGCCGGTGCCACCGGGGCTCATTCCTGAGCCTCCCCCGCCCCCTGGCGGCCTCGCTCCGCCACTGCAGCCCCCGCTGCTCCGAAACCCCCCAAAACCCCAAAACCTCGATGTTTTCAGAAAAGTCTCACCCAGAGAAGCTTTTGTGTGACAGCAGCCAAAGTCAATCAGCTGCAATGATCTGAAATTCCAGGGTTTCCTGGAGGCAGCAGAAAGGGAATGGCGCCATCCTTTAGCTCCAAAGAATTTTGGGGAATCGAGGGAAACTGTCAGGGGAGAGGTGGATTGATAACGGAGTTCAGAGAAAAGGGGGAAAATGATCCGAGCTGCCAGGAACACTGAGCTGAGGAGGGAAAATCAAAATATTTGGGATGCAACCTTTTGGAGTCAGTCTGGAGTGGAAGGGCTGAGGGGAGGAGTGGGGAATGGGAATGATCTGATCTTTGGGGTGCAGAGGATCTGAGTGATCTGATTTCTGGGGTACAGAGGATCTGATCTCTGGGGTACAGAGGATCTGAATGATCTGATCTTTGGGTTCAGAGGCTGGGAATGATCTGATCTTTGGGGTTCAGAGGCTCTGAATGATCTGATCTTTGGGGTACAGAGGATCTGAGTGATCGGATCTCCGAGGTACAAAGGATCTAAAGTGGAGCAGGGCATCAAAGAGCAGGGAGAGGCAGAGCTGGGAGGAGTTTCCAGATGGGGCTGGAGCAGGAGAAGCTGCAGCCTCAGCTGCTCACAGAGATCTCTGGAAATGCCACGGGCAGGGCTGCTCCTGCTGTGTCCCTGGGCTGGACAGAGTGACCTCCTGGAGAGCATTCATCTCCTGTCCTGGGATTCTGTAATTAAAACCATAGGGATGCTCTGCCAGAGGTGCAGCAGGAGGAGCAGCTCCATCCCACTCCTGCTGCTCCACGAGGGACCGGTGCAGGAGCAGAGGGGGCAGCAGGACGGGCAGGACTGACAGAGAGATCTCCAAAGCCAGGTCTGGGAACTTGTGGTTTATTGCACAGGGCGTGGGTGGAAGGGCCCTGATGGAGCTGCAGCCACAGCTCGGAGAGGCCCGAAAGAGTAAAATATAAACGTGTGAGAGGTAAGGGGGTGAGAAGGAACAGGTGAGAGAAGGGTGTAAGAGGTGAGAGAGCGAGGGGAAGAGAGCGAGGCTCCCGTTCCAATACAATAAATCTTCTGTGCTGAATATTCTAATTTTCACTCACCAATCGAATACAAGATACAAATCCTACAGCATTTACACACAGCCTATAAGAATCATTACATCACCATACTGTGTCACACTTTAAACCCTAAAAACTCCTCTGTGGAGCCCTTCTGCCAGGCCAGCAGGGTCTGCTCTGAGCCTTGGGGCTGTCTGCAAGCACAGGGGATTGTTCAATCGAGAGGGGATCACTTTCAGCTGGCCATGCTGTTGTTTTCTCGTTGTTCAGTAATTTTGGTATCTCAAAGATGGCTTTCATTTCAATCTCTCTTATAATTTCCATGTTCTCAAAATCTTTTGCCAGGCAGTGATATTTATAAGGTTTTGCTGTTTCATCTCCCCCAGCAGACTGGCATCTCCTCACCACCTGTCCTGCCCCACAGAGCCTCTCCCCTCGGCCAGGCCCTCCCTTGGATGCTGCAAACGCCGTGGGAAGGGCTGAGGAGCAGCTCCTGGCTCTGTTTGGAGGAGTTGCAGGAACTGAACTAATTGCAGACTCCTGGGATTTGTTCTCCGTGTTCCCCCTTCTCGTTACCGCACATCGAGTGCCTGATGAGAGAGGGATTTGGGGACAAGACAATGCAGAGATATCTAGCACAAAATGATTAGCCAGAATGTATTGTTAATAAGCTGCTTATTCATATAATTGGAAATTCTTTGCAGCAGGGGTGTCAGTGGAGTCTGTGTGTGCTGCTCTGCTGGAGCAGGGCAGGTACCAGCCCAGGGGACGGCAGCTCCTGCTCTGCTCTCGCTGCTTCAAGGGCAGGGAAGGACACAGGGAGCTGGAGGGGAGGCAGAGGGGGCTCAGCCAAGCCCTGCTGGTGCTGGGGACACAATTCCCGGTGTGGAGCACGGGGTGTCTGTAAGAGCCTGACAGAGACACAGAGGTTTCAGCCAGCTCTGAAAATGCTGTTATTGCATAGAGAGGTTCCAGCAGCTGGGGGTGGTGGGTGAGCCCAGAGCTGCTGTGTCCTGAAACCCAATTCTATTCATGTTACAGTGCATTCTATACTTCTCATTACAGAACATTTTAATACATGGCTGCCAATCCACATCACACACAACACATTTTACATTTACATACAACCCATCCAAACTGCTAAAATTGCCACATTTTGTCAGTGACTAGCCAATCATCAGAGTTAGTAGTCACATGTTAAACTTTGGGACTTGTTCTGCTCTGGAAATTTCTGAGATCTTTTCTCTACTTGCAACATTGGGTTTCTTGTTTGCCTGTGAAAATCTTTTTGTTTGGTAGAAACATCTTTTGTTTGAGGTTGATTTATCTTTTGCTCTAAGCCATAAAAGCCCTTTCTAACTCATTTGCTCTTTGCTTTTTAGTTCCCCAGTCAGACTGGCTCAGCAATTCTTTCCTTCTGTATCAAAACTTGCTTTCATTCCTATGGAACCTTCTGTGCACAACTCCTCTGTTAAATTCTCGTCCTTCCCAGCAGGTGTCTGTGGGCAGAGGGAAGCACAGGCCTTTCCAGCATCCCTACAGCACCCAGGGACAGAAAGGCCAGGGAAGCTTGGCCTCGAGGCAAATAAGAGCTGACACTGCTCCTGCTTCCCAAAGCAGCTGTTGGGACAGAACCAGATGTGGGAGATCGTGGGAGTGCCCCCAGAGCTGGGCCAGCTGTCACCAAAGGGGACTTTGGGTGCGGGATGCACACACAGCAGCTCCAGCACTGACCTGGAGGGTTCCACAGGTGCTTTGGCAGGAGTGCTGGCTTTGTGTGGAATTGCAGGAGGGGAGAAGCGACAGAAGCCATTCCCCACTCCCAGCCCTGCTTGAGCCCAGCCTGCAAAGCACCTGGGTGCAGAGTTGGCTACGGAGAAGTTTGTGTGACACCAGAAGCTGGAGCATTTCTCTCCTACCAGCCAGGAAGGAAGAGGAACCAGGTGGGTCAACCTCACCACAGGCTAGGGGGGACAGGAGGGTGACAAAACAAATGCCACCAGTCTTTGGCAGTGCTCTGGGCTCTGCCACTTCCCCAAAAGCACCCTGAGATGATATTCATATTCGTGTTGAAACAAAACATGGGAGGCGTTTCCGCTTGAGGCAAGAGCTCAGCACTTCCCCCAGCTGTGTCACTGCCAGGCAGGAGGTGTCACAGGGCACGCACACTGGCACAGGACACCGTGTGGTGCCCCTTGCCTGGGGCACGGCCATGGAGCTGAGAGCCCTGATCCTGCTGCCGCTCTGCTTCCCAGGTAGGAGAAGGGCTGGGTGTGTCCCTGGGGACAGGGATGGGGACAGGGACAACCTTCCCCACTTCCTGCTGCCCGGGGAGCTCCTCCAGCACCAGGCAGGCTGGGAGGGAAGGGCAGCCCCAGCTCCCAGCACGCAGCCCTGGCTGCTCCAGGCTGCCGGGATGATCCATGCTGGGAGCACAGAGCCTTTCCCGTCTGGCTGGCCCTGCTCAGCTCCTCTGGTGGGACAGGGCAGTGTCCTGGGCACCACGAGTCCCTCACCAGCCCTGCAGGGAGCACAAAGCTCCCAGCACGGGGTGGGTGGGCAATGAACCCACAGCCAGCACAGCCCCCCAGCCAGAAGCCCCTGGCATGGCTGGGGATGTGACAGGAGCCACTGGGATGTGTCCAGGAGCCGCTGGGATGTGACCAGGAGCCGCTGGGATGTGACCAGGAGCCATGGGATGTGGCAGGAGGGAGCTGCTTCCCTGCCCTGGCTGCTCCCCTCTGCTCCTTCCCACCATCCCAGACACAGCCCCAGGGTGGTGTGGGCAGGGCATGGCCCCCGTTTGCCTGCAGGGAGGAGCAGGGACAAGGGCACACTGTGGACAGTGTCACACACGGTTTGAGGGTGCAGCATCTCCAGCTCCCTGTGCTTGTCTGTGGGGCCACAGCTGCAGCCCCAGCTCAAATCTCAACACCGNCATGGCTGGGGATGTGACCAGGAGATGCTGCTGTGGCTGGGGATGTGGCAGGAGCTGCTGGGATGTGGCAGGAGGGAGCTGCTTCCCTGCCCTGGCTGCTCCCCTCTGCTCCTTCCCACCATCCCAGACACAGCCCCAGGGTGGTGTGGGCAGGGCATGGCCCCCGTTTGCCTGCAGGGAGGAGCAGGGACAAGGGCACACTGTGGACAGTGTCACACACGGTTTGAGGGTGCAGCATCTCCAGCTCCCTGTGCTTGTCTGTGGGGCCACAGCTGCAGCCCCAGCTCAAATCTCAACACCGTGTCACAATCCACCAACACAGGCAGGGGTCGTGATGGTTCCTTTTTGGATCTCAGAGGTGCAAAAACCAAAGAGCAGGGGACAAATCAGTTTACTCACAGCAATGCATTTTATTGAGTGCTAACAACACATATGTGATAGAGGAGAGAGATATAGGAAACAAAGCATAGAAGAGAAAAAGAGGGGGAATGGGGAAATAGCTACCAACAGATGAGACTGGTGTCCTTGTGGCCCTTGTGGATGGATCTTCATCCGTGGGGAGATCTCAAAAGCTTCTCCAGAGAGTCACTTTTCATAGTCCTTTTCCAAAGCTAGTGGCTTCTGGCCAAGGAGCAGGAAGATTGATGGACCATTGTGAGGTGTTCAAGAGGCAGGTGAGGATGTGCAGGACATGCAGTCTCCAGCTGGTGCCGTGACAGCACAGCCCGGTGAGCACAGCACACCTGCACACAGCCCCTTGGCAAGCATCAGCCTCGGCCAGGCCACAAAACTCCTGTCCAAAGCCGACCAGGATGGGGGTCCTCGGGGTCTTCTTGTGACAGTCGTGAGGCAAAAATGAGGGGAACTCCAGACTGACCCTCACACAGTGCCCTTCCCATTTCCAAGCAGGTGAATTCAGCATGGGGAATGGATTTTTGGAGTTCTTCCAGCCACCTGTGCCCCCAGGGGAAGGTTGGAGGCAGAGTTCCCATGTCCCTCCCTGTGGGCAGCCCTGCACCTCCACAGAGAGGGTCACTGGGCACTGGAAGGGGCTGCCCAGGGAGGTGTTTAAGAACAGGCTGGATGTGGCACTGAGTGCCATGGGCTGGGTGACAGGGTGGTGCTAGGACATAGGTTGGACTTGGTGATCTCAAAGGTCTTTTCCAGCCTTGTTGATTCTGTGCTTCTGTAATTCTGTGATTCTATAATTCTGTAATTCTGTGATTCTGTGCTTCTGTGATTCTGTAATTCTGTAATTCTGTGATTCTGTAATTCTGTGATTCTGTGCTTCTGTGATTCTGTAATTCTGTAATTCTGTGATTCTGTAATTCTGTGATTCTGTGCTTCTGTGCTTCTGTGATTCTGTAATTCTGTGATTCTGTAATTCTGTGCCTCTGTCATTCTGTGCTTCTGGGATTCTGGGATTCTGTGGTTGATTCTCTGGTTCTGTGATCAGCTCTCCCCTCCCTCACCACATCTGATCCTTCCAGGTCTCCAAGGCCAAACCCTTGAAGCCCAGAGACGACGGGAAGGGAACGCTCTGTACATCCAGTGTCCTTATGCACGGAGGGGTCTTGACAATGTGATAAAATACTGGTGCCTCTTAAAAGATGGGAGATGTCAACAAGTAGTGGACACATACAGGCAAGAAACTGAGGGTGGAAGAATTAAAATCAGGGATGACACCACTAATAAGACTGTGTCCATCACCATGACTGATCTCAGGGCAGAGGATTCAGGCACGTATTTCTGTGCTTACTATGAGTACTACAATAAATACATACCGCTAAAGAGAATCTCCCTGGACGTTTTCAAGGGTGAGTACCTGTACCCCACCCAAAGCCAAGCCTTGTCAGGGAGCAATCCATTCCCTCCCCTGCTCTGATCCCCCCAGCCCCCTCCCCTGCCTCACTCCCTGCTGTCCCTCCCCACAGGGAGGGAAGGAGCTCCACAGACCCGGCAGGTCCTGCTGGCTGCCAGCTCCCTGTCCTGCCCTGGTGAGGGGCTCTCCTGAGGGGGCTGCCCCAGGGCAGGGTCTGTCCCAGTGTGCCCAGCACTGACTGGGCAGTGCCCACCCTTGGTGTTTCACAGAGCTGCTCATGTGGGAGCTGGACACGCTGTCACTGCAGTGCCCAGACTGGTGCCAGAAGGGACGGACTGTCTGCACAGTGGACAGAAAAACATCCCCAGAGAGTGGAACTAAATCCCTGCAAGAGAGAGCATCCATCAGTTATATTAAAGGGGCTCCCACT
Organism: Toxostoma redivivum; assembly: GCA_013397375.1. NCBI lineage: Eukaryota > Metazoa > Chordata > Aves > Passeriformes > Mimidae > Toxostoma > Toxostoma redivivum. The sequence continues at coordinate 16,460 of VXBI01007032.1, read as the reverse complement.
GTCACCATGAAGCAGCTGCAGACCTGGGACTCTGGGGTGTACTCGTGTGCACTGGGCTCTGAGCGCACCACGGATGTCGTGCTCACTGTGTTCAAGAGTGAGTACCTGCCATGTTCTGAGTGCCCGAGGCTGGGTTCCTGCTGTCCCCAGTGCCCAAGGCTGGGTTCCTGCTGCCCTCAGTGCCCAAGGGGGGGTTCCCATTGCCCTCGGTGTCCAAGGCTGGGTTCCTGCTGCCCCCAGTGCCCAAGGGGGGGTTCCCATTGCCCTCAGTGTCCAAGGGTGGGTTCCTGCTGCCCTCTCACTGCCCAGGAGTGAGCCCCTCCTGGCATCCAGCTGGGGTGTGGGCAGGTCTCAGTCCAGTCTCTGCCCCTGCCCATCCCTCCAGCACACACAGTGGCAACTTAGCCATAGGACCTCCGAGCCAAAGCTCAGGCCTGGCCCTTCATGTTCTGTCTGCGGTGTGTGGGATGTGTGGGGTGAAGGTGAAGGTGTGGAGGTGGAGGTGGATGGTTGGATGTGGAGGTGGAGTTGTGGAAGTGCAGATGTGTGGATGTGTGGAAGTGAAGGTGGATGTGTGGATGTGTCGAGGTGAAGGTGAAGGTGGAGCTGTGGAGGTGCGGAAGTGGAGGGGAATGTGTGAAGGTGGAGGTGTGGAGGTGAAGGTGGAGGT
>VXBI01007032.1:0-15399 GCA_013397375.1 Toxostoma redivivum | reverse complement strand
TGTATGGCTGGATGGATGTGTGGATGTGTGGATGTGTGGGTGTGTGGAGGTGAATGTGAAGGTAAAGATGGATGTTTGGGTGTGTGGATGTATGGATGTGTGGGTGTGTGGGTGTTTGGGTGTGTGGATGCAGCTCGGGACAATCCCGTGCTGGGGAGGGCAGCTGCTGTGGGGTGGCACTCTGGGGTCTCAGCACATCCCGGCTGTCTTGCAGGGACCCAGCAGCTCTCAGCCAAGGAGTCGGGCAACGTCTCTGTCCAGTGCCACTACAAGGTCGCAGACTACGGGACTGTCACCAAAGCCTGGTGCAAAATGGAGGGGGAAACGTGCAAAGTGCTGGTCACCAGCAGCTCAGAGCCCCCAGCAGGAAACAGCACGGCTCGGGAAGGGGTCAGGATGCAGGATGACAGCCAGCAGGGCATTGTCACTGTCACCATGGAGCAGCTGCAGCCGCAGGACTCGGGCGTGTACTGGTGTGCCCTGCAGGAGCGCTCGGCTCTGTCCCGCATGGAGGAGGTCGCGCTCAGCGTCTCCAGGGGTGGGTATGGATCTCTCAGCATCTGTGCATTCCAACTCCCCGCCCTGCTCTGCGCTTCTGCACTGCCCAAACCCCACAGCTCTGCGTCTCCTCGTGGCCACCACCCTGTGGAAGAGCAGCAGGGCTGGCAGCAGGTCCACATCGGTGCTGTGCTCTCCTCCTTAACCTGGGAGCAGCCTCAGCTGCCCTGAGAGGGGTTTCTGTCACCCAGTGTTTGAGATCAGTTCTTTAGGGTGACTTTATAGCCCCTTTAGTGTGGTCCATCCTTTGGCTTTCAATGACCTTCGTTGGGTTGTTAAGGGAACAACTTTAGACTGGGATTTTACAGATCTGTGAGTTCTGGGCTGTTTTTCAGACCGTTTTAATGGTAGGGGAAGGCACTGAGGCCCTGGTCATGGCAGAGCAGCAGCAGGCTGCAGCCTGGCCCTTGCAGAGCTAAGAACAAGCAGTGCAGACAATGGGAGGGGACACTGGGACACTGTGGATAAACTCAGGGGCTCGGGAGCAGCAGTGGCAGGGTTTCTCTCTGAGTGCAGAGCAGCCCCCCAGTGACCATTCCTCTGCTCGTGTCTCTGCAGCGCTGTCTCGGGGAGGATTTCCAAGCACCGAAAGGAAAAGTCAAGATATTCTTTTGGGTGAACCCAGGTAAGGCCTAAGGAGAGTCTCTGAGCCTGGGCACACACAGGTTATCCGTGTTGTACACCTGGGGCAGGCACCTGGGCACTCTGTAGAGGAATTGGGTAGGACAGGATCCTCACCAAAGCTGGCCTCTCCTCCTCCAGCTCCTGCCCTAACCTGAATTCCAAAGGAAGAGGCAGATTGGTAAAATCACATCTCAGCCCTCTGCAGGTGCCTCTTTACCCTTCTCTCTTTGGGCTCTGCACTTCACATGAACAGAACCCCAGATTCTGCCCCTCAGCCTCAACTTTACTCCCTCCTGTCTGAGTATTAAACAATGGGACATTGTTAAATTATTCCATTTACCAGTTAAATATACAGAATTTCCCCCTTTTGCACATCTCCTGCCATCAATGCTACAGCAGCACCTGAGAGCAGAATCATCCCTGCTCCAGAGAGTCTGGAACTGTGCTCGGAGCTTTGAACAGTGGCTTGCTCCTAAAGCCTGGAGAGTGGCTTAGGAAAAGCTCAGAATACACAGCCAAGCAGAAAAATCAAGAATCAGGAACCAGGGAAGGTCCCCAGGGTGTCTTGTTCCCTCCTGGATCAGCAGGGACTTGCCCAGTGTCAGATGGAGGATCCTGCAGGAGATCTTGCAGGAGAACCAGACCCTGCTCCCAGGTGCTTGGACTGGGCACATAAAACCTGTCCCTGTCTCTGTTTTGAGGGGTGGGTGTTGAACCACCCTGCAGGAGCGATGGCAGCAGGACGGGCAGGACTGACAGAGAGATCTCTAAAGCCAGGCCTGGGAACTTGTGGTTTATTGCACAGGGCGTGGGTGGAAGGGCCCTGATGGAGCTGCAGCTGAGCTGGGAGCAGGGCTGGGAGAGATAAACGTGTGAGGGGTAAGGGGGTGAGAAGGAACAGGTGAGAGAAGGGTGTAAGAGGTGAGAGAGCGAGGGGAAGAGAGCGAGGCTCCCATTCCAATACAATAAATCCTCTGTGCTGAATATTCTGATTTTCACTCACCAATCGAATACAAGATACAAATCCTACAGCATTTACACACAGCCTATAAGAATCATTACATCACCATACTGTGTCACACTTTAAACCCTAAAAACTCCTCTGTGGAGCCCTTCTGCCAGGCCAGCAGGGTCTGCTCTGAGCCTTGGGGCTGTCTGCAAGCACAGGGGATTGTTCAATCGAGAGGGGATCACTTTCAGCTGGCCATGCTGTTGTTTTCTCGTTGTTCAGTAATTTTGGTATCTCAAAGATGGCTTTCATTTCAATCTCGCTTATAATTTCCATATTCTCAAAATCTTTTGCCAGGCAGTGATATTTATAAGGTTTTGCTGTTTCATCTTCCCCAACACCATCCCACACTGGTAACTGGTTCCTCTCCTGCAGCTGCAGTGAGAACACCTTCCTCATCCTGTCCGTGGTGCTGCTCGTGCTGCTGCTGCTGGCCCTGCTCACTGCCACAGCCCTGGGGGTCAGGCACTACAGGCACCTGCTGAGGACAGGTACGTGCAGCTGGGCTGGCCCAGCAGGGCAGAGCATCCCTACCTGCCCCCAGGTGAGCTCATTGCCCCAGGTGAGCTCACTGCACCCAGGTGAGCTCACAGCACCCAGGTGAGCTCATTGCACCCAGGTGAGCTCATTGCACCCAGGTGAGCTCCCTGCACCCAGGTGAGCTCACAGCACCCAGGTGAGCTCATTGCCCCAGGTGAGCTCACTGCACCCAGGTGAGCTCACTGCACCCAGGTGAGCTCATTGCCCCAGGTGAGCTCACTGCACCGAGGTGAGCTCACAGCACCCAGGTGAGCTCACTGCACCCAGGTGAGCTCCCTGCACCCAGGTGAGCTCACTGCACCCAGGTGAGCTCATAGCACCCAGGTGAGCATCCCTGCACCCAGGTGAGCTCATAGCACCCAGGTGAGCTCACTGCACCCATGTGAGCTCATTGCACCCAGGTGAGCATCCCTGCACCCAGGTGAGCTCATTGCACCCAGGTGAGCTGCCTGCCCCAGGTGAGCTCATTGCCCTGAGCAGCTCAGGTGGTTCAAGGCAGCTCCTCCCTGCCTCCCCTCACAATAAATCACCCCCAGCTTCCTCCAGAGCCTGCACAGGGAGAGCTGCAAACACCTGAGAGGAGGAGTGAAGAGAGCAGAGTTCCCCAGACCCAGGGCAGAGGCACATCCCATCACTGGGCAATCCCACAGCCTTCCCAAACCTCCTCAGAGCTCTTCATGGGCTTCTCTTCATCTAAACCCTCTGGTTTTGCCTCATTCTAAAGGTAACAGAGAAGCAGAGGACACCAGAGACAGACCAGAGGGCACAGCACAGGTAAGGAAAGTGAAACATTTCCCACACGGTGCCAAATCCCTGAGCTGCAGTGTGGGAGGAGCTGTCAGACCCACCTGGTGAGGAGCCTGGAGCTCAGCTTGGTCATAAACAGGAGAGAAATGGGGTTTAATGCCAGCAGGGAGAGGAAAATTCCTGGCTAGACAGAGAGGGGGTAATCAGTGTGAGGAAACTCCAGCAGGAACAAACCCAGTGGAACAAATCCTGAGAAGGGACTCAAGGAGTGGCAAACAGGGTCAGAGCATGAGGTTGTCACCTGTATCCAGGTGAGGTGGGGAAAAAAAGAGAGTTCTCTGTTCTTTCACCTCTGTGACCACCAAAGGTAAATTTTGACACAGCTTCTCCTTTCCTTGGGGGAAATCTCCTTTTCCTGGCACTGACTCATGTTAATGAGTGCTGTCCCTTTCTTTTCCCAGCCTGGCAGCACCGGGAGGAGGGGAAGTTCTCCGGATGGCAGCAAAGGGTCAGGATACATCAACCTGGATGTGCAAGCCCAGCCCAGCCCCGAGGACCCTCTGTACTGCAACGTGGAGCCCAGCCAGGCTCCCAGGAACCCCCAGTGCGTGGAATACGCTGTCATTGCCTTCAACCAGTCCCCCAGGAGCGCCAGGGAATGAAGCACAGAGCCCCCAGCGAGCCAGAAATGGGGACAAGAACTGGAAACAGGGTGGGGATGGGGAGTAGGAGGTGTGTGGATGGATGAGCTGAGCTTTGCTGTCCTGTGGGTGGTGTTGGCTGAGCATTTTCAGCCCTCCCTCCTGTTTTAGGGACAAGCAGAGTTTTGCCACACTCGTGGCAGATTGCCTTGGGTCAGACAGAGCCCAGGGGGGATTCCCAGGATCTCTTGTACATCTGCTTTTCCAATTCCATTAAAGTGCAGAGCCTTGGAGGGGCAGGTGTGGAGGCCTGGCCTTGTGAAGAGGAGAGGTCTGGACATGGCTGGTGGGGTATTCCAGCTGTGTCCCTGTGCAAACCCTGCCCCAATTCCAAAATTTCAGCTGCTGTGGCCAAGCCAACTCATTCCAGGGTATTCCAGCTGTGTCCCTGTGCAAACCCTGCCCCAATTCCAAAATTTCAGCTGCTGTGGCCAAGCCAACTCATTCCAGTGCTGCAGGGATCAAACTGGAACCTTGCTGTGGCTGGGTTTGTTTTTCAGGGAATGGGCTGGGGATGCAAGTGCTGGATTTTAAGAATAAGCAGAACCAACTCCTGCACTTCCCTGTCTGCTGGAAATGCTCCAAATGACACATTTTATTTTGCAGTCATGTGGGGAACAACATGAAATGGGTTCATGGGTCCATGAAATGGGTTTATGGGGTTCAGCTCCATTTCTCCAGGAGCTCTGGCTCCTGATTTCCCTGCCCCAAGCCCTGCTGGAGGTGACAAACCAGAGGGGCCTGAACCAGCCCTGATTGCCAGGCCAGTCACATCCACCAGGCTCCTCTTGCCAGGGCTGCAGCAGGGAGGCTGATGGAAATTTTTTGAGATTTTCAGAGTTGACCTGACAGAAAGGAAAAGAAAATGGTTCTGGAAATGGTTCATTCAGCACAACATTCCCCTCACAATTTGCTCTTCATGCAGTTGCACTGGCTCAAGCTGTGGAAGAGTAATAGCAAAAAACAGTGGAGTGGAAGAGAGGCATTTTTGGGAAGATTCTTGAAGAGAATCCTGATTTGTGCTCACTGGAACAAGAAAGAGCAAAACCTGCAATCAGTCACCTGACAGAGAATTCCTGGTCACTGAGGGACCATTTTCCCAACCACTAACTCAAGGAAAGGCACATTTAGCAGTGGCCAGGCCTGCAGGTTTAGCCCCACACCAGTTTAGAAACCAGGGTCTATTTGTGACCTCCAAGGAAATAAACCACCTCAAAAATGCAAAAGCAGCAGCCCAGCCCATCGGCCTGCTGATGCTCTGGGGTGTGTGGCTGCACTGGCTGGGACACCAGCAGTGATGTCCTTGTCCCCCTTCACCCTTAGGACACTGCCAGAGCCACCAGGAGAGCCTCCCTTCCAGCTGCCCAGAAATCCCCCCGTGCACAGCTCCTGTAAATGATTTATCCTGATTTATCACCAGCACAAGGGGATGGATTCCACTGATGTCTGGAAAGGCTGACCTGGAACAGAGCAAAAGGAATGAAATAGGAATTTATTGAAATATTCACCTTGGGCAGTGCAGGAGCCCAGCCAGGGCTGCACCCAGGTTGAAGGTGGCTCCTGCTCAGGAGTTTTTACATTTTTATAAGTTTTGGTTCATTTACATACCGGGTTAATTGTCCAATTAGAGCTCCAGGTTATGAAGTCTCAGCCTCCTGGCTTGCCCCCTTTCCCTCACTGTATTTATGATTTTTGGGTATTTTATCATAAAAGTACTTTGGGTGCTCTTTGATGATTTTTGGGTGCTGGGTGTCCTTGATTCTCCATTTGGGAAGGGATTGTTTTGTCCAACTGCCCTGTGAACAGAACTCACTCACACCTCACATGGAGCTCCAGGGTTACACACCAAGCAGCAGAGAGTCTGAAAAACACAAAATCTAAACCCCAAGGCATCACCACTACCACAGGGATGTTGGGAAGGAATTCTTCCCTGGGAGGGTGGGCAGGCCCTGGCACAGAGCAGCTGTGGCTGCCCCTGGATCCCTGGAAATGCCCAAGGCCAGGCTGGACAGGGCTTGGAGCAGCCTGGGATAGGGAAAGGTGTCCCTGCCATGGCAGGGGTGGGACTGGATGAGCTTTGAGGTGTCTCCAACCCAATTCTGTGATTCCATGGTTCCATGAAATCCTGCTCTGCTGGGAGCAGCCAGCCAGGCTGTGGCTTCCACCACGTACTGCTCCCTCCCAGCTGAGGAGCTGTGGCTGGCACTGGGCAGTGCTGATGCCTGAATTTTGAGCCCATGCCTGGAGAATTGCTCAATGTGTAGGATGAAGAAGATGCCAAGTTCCTGTGCTCCTTCCTTCCTGTGCACGGCCAGGAGGGCAGAGGAGCTGCCCACATCAGAGCTCTGCTCCTCTCCACGCTCCTCTCCTGCTCCTTCTCTCCATGGACAAGCTCCTGCACCTCACCTTGGTCTTCCTGGCAGGTAAGAACTGCTCATGGTTTTGGGGTTCAGGTGAGGGGGAAGGGTTGGGGCAAAGCTGAAGCCTCCATCCTCAGAGTTTTCCCTTTTCCCTTTATTTATCAAAGGGCCGCCCACCAAAGGGTGATCCCAGTGCTCCCAGATTTCCCCACATGGATCCTTTTGAGTCACAACAGGAACCACTGATGACAGAAGTCCTGTGGCAATGTGAAATTGCAAAATCCTGGGTTGTGTGCATTAGCAAATGGATTTACATAGATGCAAATGAGCTCAGGCAGGGCTCAGGGGAGGGGATTAAACCCAGAGAAGGGCACAGCTCTGAGATCCCTGACACTCGGGTTTTCCAGCTTGGAAAGGAGTGTCCATGTGGATGAGAACCGAGGTACAGCTGGGGCTCTGCAGGGATTTGGGGACCCCAGATCCTCAGAGCAGACTCAAGCTGTGGGAGCACAGGAACCTGTCCCAAAAACTGGGATGGGCTTGGGGAAGTTCACTGTGCTTTGCCCAGTGAGGAACACCAATAGTTCATGATCTGTCAGCAGAACTGGCTGGAAGGAGAATGACACAACAATTCCAGAGGGAATCTTTCAGTGGTTCTGTTTGAGAGGTGTTTTGCAGTGCTGTGGGAGCGCTGGGGCTGGAGGGGCAGAGCTGGAGGAAAGAAGGGGGGACAGGAGAAGCAGTTAAAGAGTTTTGGAGGGATTGAACAGGACTGGAGTGGATATTCCATGAGGTAAACCCTGGCTGGAGCACCCAGTGGAGAAACACATCAGGATAAAGCCCTGGAGGTGTCGGATACTTGCAGAATACAGATCCATTTTAGGTCTTCTTCTAGTCAAACCGAAATAACTTGATATTTTTTATTTTACGATTCACTTAGAATTGTTGAAATTATTGTAAGAAGTATTATTAAAAGGCTCAGCCAGCACAAGGTCCTAACAAGAGCCTATTTTTAAATTTAATTCTGTTTTATCATTACTTATGGTCTCACAGAAGTATTTGCCTGTGACTTTTTTTCACTAGAAATAGAGATTTCCACAAATACCACATTGCACGTCTCTCTGGAAGTATTAATAGCTCAGACTGTCCCCTCTGCCTCTGCTTGTCATAAAGAGGAATGGAAATTAGAAATGAGGAACCAAGACAATAAAAAAAAAAAGTCAAGCAGACAAAGACCAGTTGTCAACATGGTTAAAATTAGTAAGATATTCAAAGAGAGGGTGGCAAAAATGTTAAACTGGATTTAAAAACTGAGAGTGGGGCTCAGAAGGACCCAGTGAGCAGGGCACTGGTTTGGAGGTGGCACTGGGACAAATCCCAGAGTATCTGAGCACACTGGGCTGGTATGGGGGAAGTGGACAGGTGACACCCTGCAGGTGACAACCCTGAGGGTGGCAGTGTACAGGTGACAGCCCTACAGGGGTCAGCCCTGTGGGTGACAACTCTACAGGTGACAGTCCCACAGGTGACAATCCAACAGGTGATACCCGATGGGTGACAGTTCCACAAGTGAGAGTCCTACAGGTGACAGTCCTATGGGTGACAGCTCTACAGGTGACATCACCAGAGGATAAAAATGACGTTCAGCATCCCCACAGTGAGGGATAGACCTGGAAGAGTCTTGGCTCACCTGTCCCTTTGTCCCTGTGTCCCTGTGTCACTGTGTCCCTCTGTCCTTCCGTCCCTGTGTCCCTCCATCCATCTGTCCCTCCATCCCTCCGTCTCTCTGTCCCTCTGTCCCTGCGTCCCCCTGTCCCTCTGTCCCTGTGTCCCTCCGTCCCTCCGTCCCTCTGTCCCCCTGTCCCTCCGTCCCTCTGTCCCTGTGTCCTTCTGTCCCTCTGTCCCTCCGTCCCTCCGTCCCTCTGTCCCTCTGTCACTGTGTCCCTCTGTCCCTCCCTCTGTCCCTGTGTCCCTCTGTCCCCCTGTCCCTCCGTCCCCCTGTCCCTCCCAGCACCCTGTGCCGCAGAGAACGTCACCGTGGTGGCCGCCCTGGAGGGTGACACCATTTCTGTCAACTGCTCCTACGACCCGCGGCAGTGGTGGCGGGGGAAGAGCTGGTGCCGCCAGCTGGACCGGGAGCGGTGCCGGCCGGTTCTGAGCGCCCCGCCCGCCTGGGTGCCCTTCCCGCGGGCCCGGAGGGGCAGTGCCACCCTGCGCGACGACACCCGCGCCGGGCTCCTGACTGTCACCATGCGGGGACTGCGCCCGGAGGACGCGGGGCTCTACCAGTGCAGGAGCGAGTTCCTGGGGGACACCAGGAGCCTCAGGACGGTGCGGCTGGAAGTGCGGGCAGGTACGGCCCGGGGGCGAGCTCGGAGGGGTCCTGGTGGAGTTTATGGTGGTCCTGATGGAGTTTATGGGATTTCTGGTGGAATTTCTGGGGTTCCTGGTGGAATTTCTGGGGTTCTGGTGGAATTTCTGGGGTTTCTGATGGAATTTCTGGGGGTCCTGATGGAATTTATGGGGTCCTGGTGGAATTTCACGAGTTCCTATTGGAATTTCATGTGTTGTTATTGGAATTTCATGGATTCCTACAGGAATTTCACGGGCTCCTATTGGAATTTCACAGGTTACTATTGTAACCTGTGGGTTCCTGATGGAATTTCACCGGTTCTTACTGCAATTTCATGGGCTCCTACTGGAATTTCCCAGATTCCTACTGGAATTTCATGGGTTCCTACTGGAATTCCACAGGTCTCTACTGGAATTTCACGAATTCCTATTGGAATTGCACGGGTCTCTACTGGAATTTCATGTGTTCCTATTGGAATTTTATGTGCTCCTACTGGAATTTCACGAATTCCTATTGGAATTGCACGGGTCTCTACTGGAATTTCATGTGTTCCTATTGGAATTTTATGTGCTCCTACTGGAATTTCACGAATTCCTATTGGAATTTCATGGTTTCCTGCTGGAATTTCACAGGTTCCTGATTGAATTTCATGGGTTCTTATTAGAATTTCACAGATTCCTATTGGAATTTCACAGATTCCTATTGGAATTTCACGGGTTCCTGATGGAATTTCACAGATATTGGGATTTCATGGGTGTCTGCAGCTGCCCAGGGCCCACTTGAGCCATCCTCCACTTTTGTCCCCCCCTGAGGAGGTTCTGTGTTTCACTGCCTGTTCTTATCCCAATTTCCAGCTGTGACCTCCCTGTCACAGGGTGCCTGACACGTCACCCCTGTCCCACCTGGGCCACCTGCCCAGCTGAACATCCCCACAACCACCTCACACCAAACTCCTGTGTTTCCATCGCAGCTCACCTGGTGACCCATGAGCCAGAGGAGCCCAGAGCCGTGCAGAGCATCTCCAGGTGAGCCCCAAACTCCTCGTGCTCACATCTCCAGCCCTCCTAGGACCGAGGTAGGAGATTTTCTCAAGGTTGGAGCACAACCTCTGATCCCTCCTGGCCTCAGAGGCTTCACTGAACTCGGTGATTTTATGCAGAAAGAAAATCTGACCTGATTGTTAGGAAATTAAAAATATTTAAAATAACAAACAGCAAGCTGAGCAGTTTGTACTGAACAAACTGGGAAAGATGGTCCAGGGAGGCTTGATCCATGCATGAGGGCAAAATGGGAAAAAGCAAGAGTTAGGGCATGGCAGGGATATTTAAAAACCTGGAGGAGGGGAGGAATTAGGACAGAGTTTAGGGAGGGGGTCCAATAGGGAAGGGCAATTAGGAATTTTCAAATTATTGCAGCAAAAAGGAACCAATGACAACAAGGGAAGCAGGGAACTTTCTGGAAATGTTCAGCATACTGGCACTGGAGGGTTCTGGGGGTGGTTTTTTACTCCCCACTACTGAAGGGTTTTCTGGTGCTCATCTGCATTATATTGGAGCTAACCCCAATGCTGAACCATCCCCTTCATGGCTGCGTTTGTGCCTCCCCACAGGTCCCCTCCCGACGTGGATTTCACTGTTTTTTACATTCTCACTGGGTTCCTGGTGGCCAAGTTCTCGGTGGCTGTGCTGGTCTGTGCTGCTGCTGCCCACAGGAGGAGCAGGGAGAAGGGGCAGGAGCCAGGCCTGGGTGGGCAGCAGCTGCTCCCCTTCCCTGCTGGCCTGGGCCACCATGGGATCGGCCTCTCCTGGGAGAGCTCTGCGTGACCGAGCCCAAGGGAACCCATGGAAAAGGAAAATCAGGTGTTTCCATGAGAGAAGGATGGCTGCTGGAAGAACCTGTCACTCTGGAGAGGAACAGCCCCATCTTCTCCATCCCCTCTTCCCCAGGCAGTTATTCCAGATCGTTCCCAGGACTGTTCCACCTGAACTGACACCCCTGGGCTCCCTGTCACCTCGGGGCACAGCCAGGGGACAGGTTCTGTCTCTGCAAGGTGAGGAAGAGCAGCTCCCAGAAGCTGCTTTGGACAGTGGGGATGCTTGGAGGAACCTGTGGAAAGGTGTGAGGAGCTGCAGGATGCACCAGGAAAGGGATTTGGGCTCCTCACAGCTCCAAACCAGCTGCTCCTCCCTGAAGGGACTCTGTGAGCACAGAACTGTCCCTCTGCTGTCCCCCTGGGTTTCCTCTCCCCACAGTCAGGCTCAGCTCTCCCAGCCTCCAAACCCATGGGCGCTCACATTTCCTTTTCCCTGCAGAACTGAATAAAATCCAGCTGATTCTCTGGCTTGCTGTGGATTCCTGCAGGACCCCAGCTCACAGTCCCAGAGCAGAGGTGATGCTTGGAGCACCCTGGGGTGTTCAGAGCATCCAGGAGCACTCAGAGCCAGCAGGACAGGCTGGGACATCCAGCTCAGAGCCCAACCTCTCCCTGCCCACAGAAACAACGACTGAAATCTGCTTCTTTTAATTAAACTTTCAGGTTTTAGAGGAGTTCTGTCTTTTGTCCAGAAATTGAAATTCATGGTGGGACATCTGGCAACCTTTGTCCTTCTGAGGCCTTTCCCTCCCACCACTGTGAGCCTTAAATCAGCAACTTTTGGGGAAGAAAATCTGTGTTTGTTGCTCTCTGCTGGTCCAGACAGGTGACTGCATCCACAGAGAGGAATTTGCCACCTGAAATAAAATATCTCCAAGGAAATAAAAAGAAATCAATAATTTACTGACTGCCATAAAAAACAATGAATGTGATTTGGTAGGATTGTATTAATCAAAACCAAATGGGTTTGGGACAGAAATATTTCTGGGGCTGGTTCTGTCTTTCCCTTCCCCTGTTCTCTCTGTGCTGACGTTGGCTCTGTTCCTGTCCTGGGTGACCTGGACACTCCACGGGGTTGTTTTTTCCTGTCTTCCCCCCTGATGAATCACAACCTGAACTTTTGGGGCTTTTTGTAGAAATAAAAAAAAAGGAACTCCGTGTCTCTCAGTGCTCCCATCCTGTGAGGGCCAACAGGAAACTCCAACCCTGTGTGTGGTGCAAAATGCTGTCCCAAATTCAAGGTAACTCTGATCAAAGTCTCATTAAAGCAGCAGGGACTGCAGTGATGGATGAGCTCTCGTGGGATATGATTAGAGTGGAGCTGAGAGAGCTCCAGCTGAGTGAGTCAGGAGAAAATCATCCTGGGAGCCGTTCCCAGGGGAGAAACAAACTGAGGAGCAGCATCAAGCTGCGAGTTCGGGGTGAGTTAATCCAAGTGTCACAGTCTGGGACATCCCTTTGGGATCCAGAGCTGTGAGACCCTGTCAGGGGCTCTGAGACCCTGGGATGATCCCAAAACATCTGTGGGGTTGATTATAGCCCTTGGAACAAATCACCAGCTTTAGATGAGAACTTAAAAGTCACAGCAGTTTAAGTAGTGTTATCATAAAGTGAAAATAGAGATTGTAGGATTTTTGGGAATGGGGATTTTAGAACACAAGATGGAGGAAAAAGCACGTGTTTGGTCTTTCTTTGTTCTTCATCTCCATTTTCTATTGTGGAGCTGGCACTTTGGGATTGGTTTAGAGTAGAAGTTCAGTGTCTAACATAGATGATGGGAATTGGGAAATAATTGTAAACATCATGTAGGTAGTTTTTAGTATAAAAAGATAACAGTGCCCTGAAGGGCAGAGAGTGTGCCATGGCTGCCCTGCCAGACAGACCTGGCTGGGCTGAGAGAAAATATTCCAGATAAGAAAAGAATAAACAACCTTGAGAGTGAAAACTGAAGAGCTCAGATTGATTCCAGCTCGGGCACACGAACTGCCAGACAGGAACTTTTACACAGCTCGGGGAAAACATGGAAACAGATTCCGAGATCCAGGAATGAATTATCTGCTAAAAGTCAGCAATTTCTTACTTGACAAGAAAGATTACAGGTCAGTGCTAAAGAGCTCTCTTCAGAGCCTGGAAAATAAAGTCAAAAGCAGGGAGTCAGTGCACAGGAATCTCAAAAACCCCAGGTTTGTGGGATCCAACACTGCTCCTTCTGCTCGTGGTGATAAGAAAAATTCCCAATGCTGATCATTAACTGGCCTTGGATCTGCAGGAGCATCAAATCTCCATCGAAGTGGAACTTTGTACCTGCAGTCACCCCAAATATTTCAGGTGCTGACTCTGCCCAGTCCCTTGAACCTTCGGAAGTGCAGATTTCCTAAACATCTCCTGTGGGGTGTGAGCTGGGCTTTGCACCACTTGTGAGTGGTTTGTCATCACTCTTGTCTGTTTTCCTTCAGAGCCAGGATTAATGGAAATAATGAGATAATTCTTGTATTCAGACTTGGATGTTTATTATATCTTATCAGAAATCACAGAAAGTCTGACAGCACCTGCAGCTCATTGCTAGAAGTGGGAAAAATGGCCCCAGCTGAGTCTGCTTCAAGGCTTTTTAAAGCTAAATCCACCAATAAAAGTTTAATACCTACATTATTTATGCTTCTGACTCAATAATAGATTACCATGGCCCTTAGAGTGACATTAGACCAACCAAAGGTCACTGCCTGAGTTCTGTGAGGAAGAAGGAAGAAGATGAACAAGGCAAAAGACACCACCCAAAATTCTCCATCTTGTCCCATATCCAGCACTATACTATAAAAATCTTTAATTTAAAACCCATCCCCCCAGTGAAAATATGTTGGATATCAGGAATCTGGAGTTTTGGAGCTTTCTGTGCTTCCAGGCACAGACCCCCTGGAAAACACTGAAACCTTGGAGAAGGCTTGGAAATATAAATAATGAGTTAAAAATCACCAATGTGCAGTGGGTTAGATGTGTTTGCACTAAATAATGAGTTTTAAATTTGAAGTTTTTACAGTATAGTGGCAACTATAGGACAAGATGGAGAATTTTGGGTGGTGTCTTCTCTTCCTGTTCATCTTCTCTTCCTTTTCTTCACAGAACTCAGGTAGTTACATTTGGATTAGTCAGTTGAAAGTCACTCTGAGGCTCAGGGGAATCTATTATTGGGTTAAAAGGATAAATAATGTAAGTGTAAAACTGTTATTGGTGTGTTTAGCTTTAAAAATCCTTGAAGCAGGCTCAGCTTGGAGCCATTTTTCCCACTTCTAGCAGTGAGCTGGAGGTGCTGTGGTACTTTCTGTAAATTCTGATAAGATATAATAAATATCAAATCGTCTCAATCACCTTTCTAATAATCCTAACTCCAAACAGAAACAGACAAAATTAATGACAAACCACTAATTAGTGGTGCAAGCCCAGCACTCACTCCTACAAAAACACACCCACCTAACCCACTGCACATTGGTGATTTTTAACTCATTATTTATATTTCCAAGCCTTCTCCAAGGTTTCTGTGTTTTCCAGGGAGGGTCTGTGCCTGGAAGCACAGAAATCTCAAAAGAGATTTCTGAGAAATCTCAAAAATGATTTCTGAGAAATCTCAAAAATCCAGATTTCTGAGATCCAGCAATCTCTGAGCTCACATTCCTTTTTGCCACACATCCTCTCTGCTCTTCCCCAATTTCATGAGACAAGGAGGAAATATTTGCAGCTGCAGATGAACCAGGGCTGATCTTCAGAAATAAAACCAGCCTGGTTTGTACCCAGCTGCTGAGGGAATGGACACACCTGGATGCACAATTTCCCTGGGAAATAGAAAAGAACTGCACTTTTCTAACAGCACAGCACCTTGGGTGAGCCCAGAGAAAATCTGGGGTGCATTTGCTTTTCTAAATTAGTCTATTTTTAAATAACAGGGAGTTATAAACCCAAATAAAGGAACTGGCTGTGTCTGGCAGCAGCTGATACAGCACCACAGCCAGGCCAAGTCAGCTGCTTCCTCTGCACTTAAATAATCACAAAAAAAGTGTTAATTACTGCCCATTCTGATCAATCTGGTAAAAATCTGATTTATTTTAAACCTGTGAGCTTTTTCCTGGGCCTCAGAGAGACAAGCAATGAGTTTAATTTGTTCTAATAAACAAGGGGCTTCTTGAAAAATATTTGTGTTTTATAATCTGAGCTGTCATCAGCCTGAGCTCCTGGGGTGGGATTTACACTGCCAGGTATTGACTTGTTTTACAAAGAAATAACTCTGTATTTCCCTGTCTGCTGTTTATTAACACACACCCGTGCTCCAGGATAAATCCAGCTTGACTTTATTACAAATTACACAACTCCAGAATCCTGTTATGGTGGTGATATGAGCAAACCTCCCTCAGGGATTGTGAATAAATCCCCAAATTCAGCTGACTGAGATTTTCCTCTTAATTCCATGAGCTGGAGACCGAGGATGCTGAAAAGGGCACAAAAATGGGTTTAATTTTTGAATTGCTGGAAGACTCCAGCCTGGATGCTGGGAGGCAGGGGAGGGAAGGAAGGTGAAAATGCAGGGAATAAATCCATGGATTGGATAAACTCTGAGACCTTATTTTTTATTTATTCTTATTTTAATA